>SCDS01000794.1:0-46560 GCA_004149465.1 Drosophila nigromelanica
GCTCTCCCCTCTCAGCTTGATGTGGCCTGGCTGCTCCGCGGCATGTTTCCGGAAGCCGCCCCTGTGGAAATTTCGGCTGCGGCGGGCCTGTTGCCTGAGGACTGGATGAATACCGGGATGGTGCATGCCGCCATCCGTGCGGCAGGCCGGGGGGCAGGTGCGGCCTGCCTTGGCTACGGGCACCCGCGCGGTTATGCGCCGTTACGGGAACAGCTTGCTGTCCAACTGCAAAGTCAGGGGATTGCGGCTCAGCGTGACCAGACACTGATGCTGACAGCAGGCGTCACGCACGCGCTCGATCTGCTGTTCCGCCTCCTGCTCCAGCCCGGTGATACCGTGATGGTGGAAGACCCCGGCTGGTTTCTGATTTTCGGGCGTCTTGCCGCCTGTGGGGTGCGGATTGTCGGGGTGCCACGCGGGCCGGACGGGCCTGATCTGGATGTGATGGATCATCTGGCGGCAGCGCATAAGCCTAAACTGTTTCTGATTAACAGTGCCGTGCATAATCCAACCGGGCAGACCTTATCCGCCGCGGCTGCGCATGATGTTCTGAGGCTGGCAGAAAAATATGATTTTCTGATTATTGAAGATGATACCTATGCCGATTTTCATCTAGGTATTCCGGTCCGGCTGGCCTCACTGGACCGGCTGAAGCGGGTTATTCTGGTAGGGGGCTATGCCAAAACGCTGGCGGCGGGGTTGCGCGTGGGCTTTCTGGCGGCTGCGCCGGAGCTGATTTTGCGGCTGACGGATCTGAAGTTGCTGGCGGGTCTCACCACACCAGTTCTGGGGGAATGTGTGGTGCACAGGCTTTTGCAGGAAGGGCAGTACAGACGCCAGGTGGTGCGGCTGCGGCAACGGGTTGATCAGGCGCGGGGGCGCTGTATTGAGCGGATGATTGCCTGCGGCCTGACGGTGCCGCATTTGCCCCATGCGGGCATTTTTGTCTGGGCGGATTGCGGGCGTAATTCCGAGGTTCTGGCGCGTCAGGCGGCGGAAATGGGTGTGCTGCTGGCGCCGGGTGTTCTGTTTTCACCCGTGCAGGCTCCCTCGTCCTGCATCAGGCTGACAGTCAGCATGGCGGACCATCCAAAGTTCTGGTCTGTTCTGCAAAAGCTGCTTTCCGCCTGACGCCTGAACACCCCTCTTGTTCTGATTACGATACAGATGTGTCATGCTGGAAAAGCAGATGTGACCAGAGAACACAGGCCCGGCTGTAGCCCTAGGGTTCAGGCTGGGGTTATTCTGGCGGAAAGACCGGGCTTTCTACCCGGCACACAGGTCATACCATAGAAAGACAGGGGATAAGCATGGACGTACGGGCCGCCGTAGCTTTTGAAGCGGGAAAACCGCTTGAAATTGAAACTTGGGCCATGAAGGGGCTGGGATTGTGGTAGAGGTTGGTCCCGGTGTGCGGCACCTGAAACCCGGTGATCACGTGATTCCGCTCTACACGCCGGAATGTCGGGAATGTAAATCTTGCCACTCCCGAAAGACCAACCTCTGCACTGCTATCCGCTCCACACAGGGTAAGGGGTTGATGCCGGATGGCACGTCCCGTTTCTCTTTTAAGGGCCAGCCCATCCATCACTATATGGGGTGCTCGACCTTTGCGAATTACACGGTGCTGCCGGAAATCGCTCTGGCGAAAATTCGGGAAGACGCCCCGTTTGATAAGGTCTGCTACATCGGCTGTGGTGTCACGACCGGCATTGGGGCCGTTCTGTTTACCGCTAAGGTTGAAGCAGGCTCGACCGTGGCCGTGTTCGGGCTGGGTGGCATTGGTCTGAATGTCATTCAGGGTGCCAAAATGGTCGGGGCGGACAGGATCATCGGTGTTGATATCAACCCTGAGCGGGAAGCGATTGCCCGCAAGTTTGGGATGACGGATTTTGTGAATCCGAAAGACCTTGGCCCGAACGGTGATCTGGTTGCGTATCTGATTGAACTGACAGGCGGCGGTGCCGATTATACTTTTGAATGTGTGGGCAACCCGACCCTGATGCGTCAGGCGCTGGAATGTGCGCATCGTGGCTGGGGTGTTTCGACCGTTATCGGGGTGGCGGGAGCAGGGCAGGAAATCAGCACGCGCCCCTTCCAGCTTGTCACGGGGCGGCGATGGATCGGTTCTGCCTTTGGTGGCGCGCGCGGGCGGACTGATGTGCCGAAAATTGTTGATTGGTACATGGAGCATAAGATCAATATTGATGATCTTATTACCCACACGCTCCCGCTGGAAAAAATCAATGAAGGTTTTGATATGATGGCGCGGGGTGAAAGTATTCGCACCGTGGTTGAATATTAAAAGGTTTTCTGGCCCCGGTGTTTTCATGCCGGGGCTTTTTTCTGGTCTGCCTCAGGGCAGCAGGCGCAGCACTGTCTCCGCCGGGCGGCATGCTGCGGCCCCTTTGTCTGTTACAACAATCGGGCGGTTGAGTAACGCCGGGTGTGCGGCAATGGCATCCAGAATCTGATCATCTGTTACGGATGCGTCTTTCAGGCCCAGTTCTTCATACAGCGTGCCTTTCTGGCGGAGCAGTTCACGCGCGTTCAGGTCTGTCTGCTTTACAAGCTCCGCCAGCTTTTGCCGGCTGAGGGGTGTTTTCAGATACAGGACGATCTCGGGCTCTATGCCAGCGTCCTGAATAAGGCCGAGTACCGTGCGGGAGGTGCCGCAGGCAGGGTTGTGGTAAAGTGTAACAGGCATCACAGCATCCTTGAGCCGGGGCTAGAAAAAGGAAAAGTCTCTCCTGAACAGGAAAAACGCCTCAGACAGGTAGAGGGCGGTTATCCGCAAGCGCTTCCATTGCCATGTAGGAGGTCACAGTATCAATGTCGATTTTTTCTATCATTTTCCGATAAATAGCATCAAACGCATTCATATCCCGCGCGACGACTTTCAGCATGTAATCATACTCTCCGGCAATACGGTAGAAATCGACAATGTTGGGAATGGAGAGGATGATCTGCCGGAAGTTTTTCAGCCAGTCCTGAGAATGATGCCGTGTTTTGATCAGCACCAGCACGGTCAGGTCCAGTTCCACGGCGGCACGGTCCAGACGCAGCGTCTCTCCCTGCATGACGCCCGAAGCCCGCAGGGCCTGTAACCGCCGCCAGCAGGCATTTTGAGACATTCCGACCCGCTCCGCCAGATCCCGCTGGGATAAGGAGGCATCCTGCTGCAGGGCGCGTAAAATGGCGCGATCAAAACTATCAAGTTTATGGGTCATAACCGATCATATGATCGAAAATTGCGGGATTCAATCATGAAATAGGGAATCTTTTTTGGTCAGAGTTTTCTTAAGATTGCGGAACAGTGTTTTCCAGTGTTTGTGGTTCCGGACTATGATGATCTCTTCTCCAGAAAACGTTTTTTCCCGTTTTGCCGAAAGCTTGCAGGGGGAGGATGTTATTGCCCGCCTCCGCACGGACCTTATTGGCGATACGCTGACAATTCCCGGACCATTTGGCCCCAAAACGCTGGTCTACGCGGATTACGTTGCTTCTGGGCGGGCTCTGGGCCTTATTGAACAGACTGTGGCGACACAGGTTCTGCCTTACTATGCCAACAGCCATACGGAAGCATCCTTCTGCGGTCAGGTCATGAACCGTATGCGGAATGAAGCCCGGAAGATTATTGCTCGGCTATGTGGAGCGGAGCAGGGCTTTGCGACAATTTTTACCGGCAATGGCGCGACCGCAGGCCTCAACCGCCTTGTGCATCTGTTTGGGGTGCGGGATGCCGTACGCGCGGGGGCACGTCCCCTTGTGCTGATTGGCCCGTATGAGCACCATTCCAACATTCTGCCTTGGCGGGAAAGTGGCGCGGAACTGATTGAAATTGCAGAAGCGCCGGAGGGTGGGCCGGATCTGGCGCAACTGGAGGCGCATCTGGCCGCAGCCGCTCCGGACCGTTTGAAAATTGGCGCTTTTTCCAGTGCCTCCAATGTCACAGGCATTGTAACAGATACTGATTCTGTCACGCGGCTTCTTAAAAAATACGGTGCAAAATCTGTCTGGGATTATGCCGGAGGTGGGCCTTACCTGCCGATTGACATGAAAGCCGGGACAGATGCGGAAAAAGATGCTGTTGTTCTCTCCACGCATAAATTTATTGGCGGCCCCGGTGCGTCTGGCGTGCTGATTGTGCGGGAAGCGGCTGTGGCAACGCAGGAGCCAACGCTGCCCGGCGGTGGCACGGTGCGTTCTGTGTCCCCTTGGGGGCATGATTACTCAGCCAGCGTCATCGCACGGGAAGAAGCAGGCACGCCGGACGTTGTGGGGAATATCCGGGCGGCGCTGTGTTTTCTGGTCAAAGATGCGCTGGGTGCGGCATTTATGGCAGAGCGGAATCAGGCTTTGTATCAGCGGGCTTATGCGTGCTGGCATGCTAATCCGCATCTGGAACTTCTGGGGAATGCGCAGGCAAAACAGCATCTGCCGATCTTCTCATTCCGGGTGACAGATTCTGAGGGAAACAGGATTCACCATCAGCTTTTTACCCGGATGTTGTCAGACCTGTATGGTATTCAGGCGCGTGGCGGATGCGCCTGCGCCGGGCCGTATGCGCATCGGCTCCTTGCTCTGGGTGAGGCAGAATCCATGCAGATGCATGAGGCCATCCGCGCCGGGCAGGAAATAGAAAAGCCGGGCTGGGTGCGGCTGAATTTTAGCGTGCTGATGGATGATAGCAAAGTTGATTATATTCTGAATGCGGTGAATGAACTCGCGGAAAATGCGGCATCTCTCGCACGGTCTTATGTGTGTGATGTTGCGACAGCCCGTTTCCGCTATCAGGAGCCGCTGGCTGCGGAATAAGGTCTGAAAAGCGTCTCTATACAAGCAAAAGAGACACAGAATTTTCTGATATTGTTTGACGCAGTCCAAGCCACCCTGTTCCCATATGGAAGCAGGGTGGCTTTTTTAATGGAGAAGACCTGTTTTTTAAAAAGGTGACGCAGCCCCGGATTAACGGCAAAACGCCCTGAGCAATCAGAAGACTGTGGGGGTGGCAAGATGCTGAAAAACCTGTTCAGAACATGGGGGCTGGGTGACCGGGCCAGTGCGGTGCGGGATACGCTGGCGGGGCTTTCTCTGGCCTGCATGAATATCCCGCAGGTGCTGGGCTACGCCCGTATTGCAGGCATGCCTGCGGTCACCGGGTTGTATACGGTTCTGCTACCACTGGTGGCGTTTGCAGGTTTTGGGTCCTCACGGCATCTGGTGGTGGCGGCAGATTCCGCAACCGCTGCTATTTTTTCCAGCGCGCTGGCGCGGATGGCTCCCCCCGGAAGCGCGCATTACATGGCGCTTGTCAGTATGGTTGCGTTACTCAGCGCCGGGTTCTTGCTGGTCGCGCGGCTGTTCAGGCTGGGTTTTCTGGCAGACTTTCTCTCCCGCACAGTGCTGGTCGGCTTTATGGCCGGGGTTGGCCTGCAGGTTGGCATTGCCATGACGTATGACATGCTGGGGCTGCACTCCACAGCGCATAATCCTTTTGTGCAATGTCTCGATCTGCTGAAAAACTTACCGCATCTCGTTCCGTTAACGGCGGCCCTGTCCTGTGGCATGTGCCTGTTTTTATATGCGGGAGAAAAACTGGCACCGCATAAGCCGCTGGCACTGGTGCTGGTTGTGGGGAGCATTTTTGCAAGCTGGGCACTGGGGCTGGAGGCGCGCGGGGTAACGGTGGTTGGCCCGCTTTCTGGCGGTTTGCCGTCCCTGCATTTTCCGCAGGTAGGGTGGAATGATATTCTCAGTCTGCTGCCAGTCGCAACATCCTGCGTGTTTGTGATTATTGCGCAAAGTGCTGCAACATCCCGTATCTACGCTTATGAATTTCAGGAAAATACGGATGAAGATAAGGATATTCTGGGGCTGAGTGCCGCAAATGCCGTTGCTGCGCTCAGCGGTACCTTCACGGTTAATGGCAGCCCGACCCAGACCGCCATGGCCGTGCAGGCCGGGGCACGCAGCCAGAGAGCCCAACTGGTGTTTGCCTGTGTCACGCTGGGTGTTCTGCTGTTTCTCACAGCCCCGCTGCGCTATCTGCCGCGCTGCGTGCTGGGCGCTATTGTGTTCAATGTTGCCATGGGGATGATTGATCTGCGTGCGCTATGGCGCATCCGGCAGGAAAGCCCGGGGGAATTTGGACTGGCGCTGATTACGGCCGCTACAGTTGTCGGGATTGGGGTTGAGCAGGGGATTTTGGTCGCTATCGCGCTCTCCCTGTTCCGGCATGTGCGGCATAGTTACGAGCCGCATACAATGGTTTTGCAGGAAGATGCGCATACAAAACTTCTGGAGGCCTCTCTTGTCAAAGCCGGGGTGGAGACGGAGCCGGGCCTGATTGTTTATCGGTTTTGTGCAGACCTGTTCTATGCAAACTGTAACCGCTTTGCGGAGGATCTCCGGCTTTTGATCAGCACAGCCCCTGTGCCTGTCCGGTGTGTGGTGGTGGATGCCAGCGCCATTACGGATATCGATTATTCTGCGGCCTGCCTGTTACGCACGGTTTTGCAGGAATTGCAGTCACAGTCAGTGCTGGTTGCATTTGGGCGTGTTAATCCGTTTTTGCGGGCGGACATGGAACGTCACCGGATTATTGAAGTTCTGGGTGAGGGAAATATCTACGCGCAGCTTCACACAGCAGTTGCTGCTGCCCGCTCTCATGCCGCGTGCGAAGCAGCATGAGAGCAGAAGCTTGTGAGGCTTTTTGTCAGAACAGGCCAGAAGCTGAAGCGTGCGCTCCGCTGGTAAGCCATGTGTATAAAATACCATAAAAACACAACAAGAAAACAAATTTATTTATAAAAATAGTAGAAATAAAAATAGATTTTAAAAATTCTTTTGTTTTGGACTTAGGTGTAAACCCGCAAAAAACCCCACGCCAGAAAACCGGCGTGGGGTCACATCGTCTGCTTTGCTCTGAAGAGAGTTACGGGAAGAACTTACGCACGACCCGATAGGCAATAAGATAAAGCAGAAGGTAGAACGCCGGAATAAACAGAATGATTCCTTCAAGGTCTCCTAACATAGCTCACACCTCCTGATCGGAAGAAGAATTGATCGTGCCATCCTGCCGGGCATCCAGCAGAATGGCTCCGGCACCCGAGATCAGAATGATCATGATGGTGCCAATCACCCAGGCAAAGTACCAGGGGCCCTGATCCCCCACAAAAACGGCAAACAGCAGGGAGACGACCAGAACAGCGGCCAGACCGGCCAGACGTAGAAGTTGCATGGTAAAATTCCCTCTCAGTAGCTGTGACTATCGTTAACGATGTCTGCCGTATGCACCTTGCCGCGCATGACATAATAGCACCATGAGGTGTAGCAGAGGATGATGGGCACAAAGATGAGTGCCACCACCAGCATACAGGTCAGGCCATAGGCGCTGGCAGAGCTGTTCCAGACTGTCAGGCTCTGGTCCGGCGTTGTGGTGGAGGGCATGAAGAACGGGAACATGGCAGCGGCAACGGTGCCGATGGTGCCAATCCATGAGCCAAGCCCGGTCCACCATGCCAGAATGGCTTTATGCATACGGACAGCCAGGGTTCCGCCAATCATACTTGCCAGACCCAGCAGTGGCAGAAGCCACAGAACCGGATGGGCTGCAAAGTTATGCAGCCAGCCACCTGCAACCATAGCGACGTGCTGGCCATGCAGAGGGGATGCTGGCATGGCCGGGTTAACGGGCGCAGTAAACACAAACCCCTGCATGCGGGAGATAAAGACACCGCCGATCAGGAACAGCGCTGCTGCGGCCAGACCGCCACGCAGGGCGTAGCGGCGGGCGCGGTCATAAATCGGGTTTTCTGCCCGCAGCATCAGCATGGCACCCCCCTGATACACGCTGAGTGCTACAGACATCAGGCCACAGACAATGGCAAAGGGGTTGAGCAGGTAAGAGAAAAAGGAACTGTCCTGATAATACTGCCCGGTCCAGCCAAAGTGAAAACCAACCCCGTGCAGAATATTCCCGAAGGCTGCCCCGTAGATAAACATGGGCAGAAAGCCGGAAATCAGGAAAACCCAGTCCCAGCTTGCGCGCCACAGATGGGAGTCCGCCTTTGAGCGATATTCAAAAGCTACGGGCCGCAGGATCATGCTGAACAGCAGCAGGATCATCACCACGTAAAACACGGAAAAGGATGTGGCATACAGGGTCGGGAAGGCCGCAAAAATCGCCCCGCCGCCCAGAATGAACCATACCTGATTTCCGTCCCAGTGCGGACCGATGATGTTGAGCGCGGTGCGGCGCTCTCCATCATTGCGGCCCACAAAGCGCAGCAGGGTGCCAACACCCATATCCATGCCGACCATCAGGCCAAGGCCGATCAGCAGCACGCACAGCAGAGCCGCCCAGACCAGTTTAAGAAGTGCATAAAGTTCCATATCAGGACATTCCTTTTAACAGAAGCATCAGTGGCCGGACGCGTGGGCGCTGCCCGTGCCTGCATAGTGCGGTGCATAAGAGTCCGCACCATGCGGGGCGTCATGAGCCTCAGGGCCAAGTCGGGCGAATTTGAACATCAGATACAGTTCCGCCGCGATGAAGATGCTGTAGAGCAGCGCAAAGCCCGCCAGAGAAAAGACCATGTAGGCGGTGCTGTGCGTGGAGGCGGACAGGAAGGTCGGCAGCGTATTGAACACGGTCCAGGGCTGACGGCCTGCTTCAGCGGTAATCCACCCGAATTCCGTTGCCAGAATGGGGAGCGGAATGGACCACATGCAGGCTTTAAGAATGAGTTTATTACGCTCCAGCTTGTTCTTGAGGCTGAGGTAAGCGGAAATGGCGAACAGCGCGAAGAAATAGAGCGCAAGAAACACCATGATGCGGAAAGACCAGAAGGTTACAAACACATTCGGAAGAATGTCAGGTTTTGTTTGAGTGATAACGCTCTGGAGGGCGTCCGCCGGGATAGCGGTTACGTCCTGATTAGGGGCGTGGCGTGTTGCCAGAAAGCCAAAGCCGAGGTCGGCTTCATGCGCTTTAAACTGGTCCAGATCAGCCTGCTGGTGCGTTTCCTGATACCGGTGCAGGGCCGCCACGGCGGTAATGCCGGATTCAATACGCGGAGCCGCGGCGTCTTCCAGTTCATGCATGCCCATAATGGGTGTATTGAAATCATGCGTAATAAGGGGTGTCAGAACAAACGGAACACCGATTTCAAAGTGGTTTTCCTGTCTGGCATCGTCAGGAAGGGCCGCCAGAATCCAGGGTTCATAAGGGGGTTTGCTGGTATGCCACAGGCCTTCAATCGCAGCGATTTTGGTGGGCTGTTCCATATAGTCTTCCCGGCCCAGAACATCGCCCAGCGTAATGACGGCAACCGTTGAGATGATGCCAAACAGGGCGGCCATGCGGAAGGATCGGGCCGCAAACTGACGGTGCTGGCCGCGTAGCAGATAAAATGCGCTGACCCCCATCACGAGGAGTGCCGCGGAAATATAGCCTGCAACCGAGGTATGGACGAACTTGGCCTGTGCATCCGGACTGAAAATCAGCTTAACAAAGCTGTCAAATTCCAGACGCATCGTATCCGGGTCAAAATGTGCGCCGTGCGGGACGTTCATCCCGGCATTGGCAATCAGAATCCACAGGGCCGACAGGTTGGAGCCCAGCGCTACAAGATAGGTAACAGCCAGATGCGCCTGTTTGCTCAGGCGGTCCCAGCCAAAAAACATAAGCCCAACAAAGGTCGATTCCATAAAGAAGGCCATCAGACCTTCAATGGCCAGCGGCGTGCCGAACATATCCCCAAAAAAGCGGGAATACATGGACCAGTTGGTGCCAAACTCAAATTCCATGGTGATGCCGGTCGCAACACCAAGGGCAAAATTGATGCCAAAGAGTTTGCCCCAGAACATGGCCATGTCTTTGTAAATTTTTCTGCCGGTGACGACATACACCGTCTCCATGGCAGCCAGCATGAATGTCAGACCCAGCGTGAGGGGCACAAACATGAAGTGGTAGAGAGCTGTCAGCGCGAACTGAAAGCGTGAGAGATCAACAACGGTCGGGTTGATCATATCCATTTTAAAAATCCTTTATCATAGGCACTCTTAAGCGGGGGATTTCAGGATTATCGTCTCATGGCACCTCCTCCGCCGGGCAGATCTGGCCGCCTGCCAGCGTGAGTGTCCGGTCCATAAACGGGATCAGGCTACGCCGATGCGTGATGCACAGAAGCGTGGCATCTGGCCTTGCGGAAATAAGGCTCTGCATCAGGCTGTATTCGGTTTTCTGGTCCAGCCCTTCAGTGGGCTCATCCAGAATGAGCCAGGGGGTGTTGCGCAGGAGTGCCTGCGCCAGCACAAGCCGTCTGGCCTGCCCGCCGGAAAGGGCAAGCCCTTCATCCCCGATCAGTGTGTCCAGTCCGTTGGGGGCGTGCTGCACAAAGGCGTCCAGTTGCACAATACGCAGGGCGTCATGGAGGCGTACATCATCGGCCATCGGGTCCGCCAGCAGGAGTGTGTCCCGAATGGTGCCGTTGAACAGATGGAAGTCTTGCTGTGCAACACTTATGGTTTTTGCAAGATCTTCCGTGGAGAACGCCCGCAGGTCCTCCCCGCCGAGCGTAATGTTCCCCTCCTGATACGGGTAAAACCGGCTCAGGAGGCTGATCAGGCTGCTTTTTCCAACCCCGGAAGCGCCGATAAGCGCCACCCGTTCTCCCTGCCGGATGCGCAGGCTGGCATGATGCAGAACCGGGTTCGGGCTATCCGGATACCGGAAGGCGACATCATGCAGACTCAGGTCCAGCGGCGCATGGAGCGCAGGGGGCGGGGTGACAGGAGCAGGCACACAAGGCGGTGCATGACATGCGGCCTGCAGGCGTTCCGCTGCAATCCGGGCGCGGGTGTAAGCCTGACATGCAGCAGGTAAAGGCTGTGCGACATCAAAGGCGGCCAGACACCCCAGAGCGAGCATCGGGATTTCCGGTGCGGAGAGGATGTTCTGATGGAATGCCTGCATAGCCATAAAAACGACGCAGAGTGTGGTGAGCAAGCCAATAAGCGTGATCAGGCCGCGCGCACCACTTTCCAGTGTGGCAAGAGAGCGTTCTGTCCGCTGGAGGCTTTTCTGCTGTGTCTCCAGTGCCAGAAGGCGGAACTCGCTGGCACCGAGAGTCAGAAATTCCCCTAATCCCGTCAGCGTGTCTGCCAGATCTGCCTGAAACGCGCCGCGTTGCGTTGCGAGCGTACGCAGGCGGGGGGCAGATAACAGACCAACGCTTACAGGCACCGGCAGGCAGCAAATCAGCATGCCCAGAGCCAGAATAGAACCTGCCTCTTTGAGAAAAATACCGAAAATGAAAGCAAAAACCAGCCAGCACAGGAGCGCCCGCGCAAAAGGAATAAATGTGTCTGTATAGGACTGGCCGACGCGATCCGTATCCGACACAAAGCGCGAGAGCAGATCGCCCCCCCGTTTGTCGGTCAGTCCGGCGGGGGCCTGTGGTGCGAGTTTTGTATAGGTCCAGACCCGCAGGCGGCCTGTCAGGCGCAGGCTGGCATCATGCGTGACCAGCCGTTCGAGATAGCGTGTGATAATCCGGAGCGTCGCAAAGAAGCGCACACCTGTTGCAGGCAGCATCATGTTGAAGGCCTGCTGCGCGGCCAGCCCCGCGGCTCCCGCGCAGGCAGCTCCGGCCAGAAGCCAGCCAGACAGAAACAGCAGCCCGAAATTGGCCAGAGCAGCCACGCAGGCCAGCGCCAGACCAAGCAGGACAGGCCCACGCAGAGCGCGTGTAAAAAGGCCTGAGAAGGTCAGCATGGTCATGCGCAGACCCTCTGATCTGTAAAGAGACTATCTCCCTGCCTCTGGTTGAGATTCAGGCGCTGGTCAGCCAGTGCCGTCATGGCGTCATGATGGGTGGCAACAAGAACAATCCGGTCGGCGGCGCAACGACGGATGGCCTGTGCCACACGCAAGGCGCTTTCCGGGTCCAGATCGGATGTGGGCTCATCCAGACACAGAATATCCGGATTGCGCAGCAGGGCGCGGGCCAGAGCCAGCCGTTTGATCTGGCCGCCGGAAAGACATGCGCCTCTTTCTCCCACGGATGTTTCAAAACCTTCTGGCAAGGCCAGAATAAAATCCAGAGCGTCGGCCTGCTGCGCCGCAGCGCGGAGTTCGGATTCTGTTGCGTCTGGTTTTGCAAGGCGCAGAGTGTCGGCAATGCTGCCCAGTGCCATAACCGGACGCTGAGGAACCCAGGCGATGTGGTTTCGCCAGCCTGCAACAGACGCGCCTGTTGCATCATATGCGCGGATCTCACCGGACGTCGGCTGTAAAAAGCCGAGCACAAGACGCAGGAAGGTTGTTTTTCCCGCACCACTTTCTCCGGTTATGGCGGTGAGTGTGCCACGGCTTAACGTGCAGGAGAGATCCTGCAATGCCGGGTGTGTGCAATCATACCCCGCGCTCAGCCCGGAACAGACTAGTTGCTCTATGTGGCGTGTAGTGTTGGTGTTCGGCTGGTCTGCTCTGTTGGCTATGGCCATTTCCGGCAGAGCAAACACATCCGCCAGTCGGGTTGCGGCGGCTGTTGCGTTCTGGCGGGCATGATAGCTGGCGGAAAAAGCCCGAAGCGGCATGAAATATTCCGGTGCCAGCAGCAGAACGAGAAAGGCTGAGCGGAAGTCCGCCGTGCCGGAGAGCAGTCTGGCCCCGAACACCACAGCAACGAGGGCGATGGACAGGCTTGAAAAAAATTCCAGAACAGCTGAAGTCAGGAAAGCAACTTTCATGACAGACAGGGTGCTCGCCCGGTGTGCTTCCGTGGCGGCTGCCATCCGGGCGATGCTGGCCTGCGTTTGCCCCAGCAGGCGCAGAGTGGGCAGGCCGCGCAGGGAATCCAGAAAGCTGGAGCCGAGCACAACAAGCTGCATCCATTGCCGGTCCATGATGCTCTGGGCGCTGTACCCGATCAGCGCCATAAAAACCGGGATCAGCGGCCCTGTGCAGGCCAGAATTACAAAACTCCAGCCATCCAGATGAAACACTACGCCAAGAATGAGCACCGGCAGCACGACCATCATGGCTGCGCGGGGAATATACTGGGCAAAATAGGGTTCCAGCGCATCCACCCCTTCCGTCAGGGTGGTGAGAATGCGGCCAGCGGGGAGCGCTGTAGCCCCGACCGGCCCTGCCCGGAACAGGTGGCGCAGGGCGTCCTGCCGCACCTGTGCTGCAATCCGTAATCCTGCTTCAAGCCCGGCTCTGTCCGCCAGTCCTTGCAGAATCAGGCTGCCGCTCAGCGCGGCGATGAGCAGGAAGAGCGTGTGCTGCTCTGTAGCAAAGGACGCGCCGTAGAAGGTCAGAGCATCAATCAGGCCTGCCAGCAGCGTGAGGTGGAGCACAAACAGGACCGCCGCCATACCGCCTAGCATCACGCTGCCAGCCAGCCAGCCTTTGGCCCGCCGGGCCATGCCAGCGGTCTGCCAGTCGTTGTTGGAAGAGTGAGTGTGCATGAAGGGGTGCCTGCCTGCGGAGGAGCGTCATGAAGAAATACACTTTCATAATTAATGAAAGCAATATGAAAATATTTATGAAACTATTTTCCGTCAAGGGTACGGCGGTGCGCGCTCAGTGCAGGGCTGCCGCGAAAAAACAAAAACGGGGCCGTTAAGGCCCCGTCCCAGTCTTCAGCAGAAAGACGATATTTAATTTATTGGGTTAAGTATCCGCCGTTATCGGCCGGACAGGCATTGCCAGATCATGTAAGTCGCCACGCAGAAAATCACGCAGGCGAAAAAGACGGTCAGCGCGCCTTTGGATTGCGCCATGGAACGGGCCACCCGAGTCCCGAGCAGGCTGCCCAGTGCGCCACCCAGAATGAACAGTCCGGCTAGCGACCAGTCTACATAGCCGGAGATCATGTAACTGGCGGCGGTGCTGAGCCCGAAGGCGGAGACAGCGACCAGCGAGGTGCCGACGGCGTTCAGAATAGGCATGCCGGTGGAGGCAATCAGGCCGGGTACGATCAGAAAGCCGCCGCCAATCCCGAAAAAGCCGGAAAGCAGCCCGGTGCCTGCGCCATAGCCGGCCACTTTTGCGGCGTTATCCCGGTTGCAGCTTGCGCCGGGGCAGCCTTCATTCCTGCGGCCCCGCAGCATGAGAATCCCGACGCCAATCATGAGAATGGCAAAGCACAGAAGCAGTTTTTTACCATCAACAGCTTTACCAAGAGCCGCGCCGATAAAAGCGCCCAGCACACCGCAGGAGGCAAAAATGGCGGCGCATCGCCATTTGACGGTATGGGCGCGGGCATGTTGCGCCAGCCCGACCAGTGCGTTGATGGCAACGGCCAGTGCACTGGTACCAATGGCGACATGCGGGTTGGCAACGCCCACCAGATAAACCATGAGCGGCACTGCCAGAATGGACCCCCCGCCTCCGATAAGCCCGAGCGTAAAGCCGACCAGAGAGCCGGAAAAAATTTCCAGCCCGGTCTGTAGGAGGGGATCTGACATTGTCTGCTGTGTGCCTCAGGTCGGAAAGAACGGGGTGTGTGCTCGTGCGGGGTTCAGAGCGTGTTGATGGGGATTTTGATGTAGCTGACGCCGTTTTCTTCCGGCTCCGGCATATGGCCGCCCCGTATGTTGATCTGCACGGAGGGCATGATGAGGTTGGGCAGGGAGAGTGTGGAGTCGCGTTTGGTGCGCATGGTCACAAAGTCTTCTTCCGGCACGCCGTCATGCACATGGATGTTATGGGCCCGTTCCGCGCCGACTGTTGTTTCCCACGCAAACTCCGTGCGGCCCGGTGCCTTGTAGTCATGACAGAGGAAGAGGCGCGTCTGCTCCGGCAGTGTGAGCAGGCGGCGGATGGAGTGGAATAGCATCCGGGCGTCCCCGCCGGGGAAATCCGCGCGGGCGGTGCCGTAATCGGGCATGAACAATGTGTCACCAATAAAGGCGGCATCCCCGACAACAAATGCCATGTCAGCCGGGGTGTGACCGGGGACATGCAGGGCTGTGGCCTTCAGGGAGCCAATCTGAAACTGGTCCCCGTCATGAAAGAGGTGGTCAAACTGGGAGCCATCCCGTGCGAAGCGGGTGCCTGCGTTGAAGATTTTTCCAAAAACGTCCTGAACCCGCACAATATCAGCGCCGATGCCCAGCTTGCCGCCTACCTGCTCCTGCAACCACGGGGCTGCGGAAAGATGGTCGGCATGCGCATGAGTTTCCAGTTGCCATTCAACCTTCAGCCCCTCTGCGCGCACGTAATCAACAATCTTCTGCGCGGAGTCATACCGGGTGCGGCCGGACGCAGCGTCATAATCCAGAACGCTGTCAACCACTGCGGCGGCTTTGGTTTCCGGGTCATGCACCACATGGCTTGCGGTGAAGGTTGCTTCATCAAAAAACGTTTTGACGATGGGCTTGTGTCCGGGTGTGCGCTCAGCGTTCAGAATCTGGGCTGTGGCAGCGGCAATAGGGGCATCCGTCATGAGGAGCGTCCTTGTTAGTTTCTAATTTAATTTAAAACTGTATCTTCATTTTCATTAAATACGAAACCATCTTGCGTCAAGGATAGTAATCCGCGTAAGTAACGCAGCATGAGCGATCCTACGTTTGAAGCATGTCCTCTTTTTCAGGCTCCCGCACCTCTCAAGATTGGTGATGCGGCCCCGGATTTTGTGGCGCGGACCACACAGGGGGACCTGACTTTAAGCAATCTGCGCGGGCACTGGGTGATCCTGTTCTCCCATCCGGCGGATTTTACGCCCGTATGCACCAGTGAGTTTATTGCTTTTGCCAGGGCGGAACCGCAGTTCCGGGCCATGAACTGCGCGCTGGTCGGGCTTTCTATTGATAGTCTTCCCTCCCATCTGGCGTGGGTGGATGCCATCCGGGCGCAGTTTGGTGTGGTGGTTCCGTTCCCGGTAGTGGAAGACCCGTCGATGGTTATTGGCCGGGCCTATGGCATGCTGGATGTTACAGCCCAGAGCAGTGCGACGGTCCGGGCTGTCTACGTTATTGATCCGGACGGCATTGTGCGGGCCATTACATGGTACCCCATGACCGTCGGGCGTTCCGTCATGGAACTGATGCGTCTGCTGGCGGCCTTGCAACGCGTTGCGGAAGGCGATGTGCTGACGCCGGAGGGCTGGATGCCGGGGGATGATGTTGTAAGCCCCGCAGCCCAGACGCAGGATGCGGTGGCTGAGGCCGGGCCTGCGTGGTTCATGGCGCTCCAGCAGGACGCAAAGGCGTGAGTGGGCTTTCGTTCGATATGGCGAAGCAGCTTGTGGAGCGGCTGAAGCTGTTTGCACAACCGCAGCGCCTGATGATTCTGGATGCGTTACTGGGTGGCGCTCTGGCTGTGAGCGAACTGGAAAGCCGGACCGGTATTGGCCAGCCGACCCTCAGCCAGCAACTGGGCACCTTGCGGCGTGCCGCCATTATTGTGCCGCGCCGGGAATCCCGTACCATTTACTACAGTCTGGCCAATGATGATGAAGTGCTGCGGGCGCGGGCCTTGATTGCCCTGCTGCGGGAAGACCGTATGGCGTTGCCGCTGTTGCAGGAAGTTTCTGAACGGCGCGGCACGCCGCCAGCCCGGATAAAACCGCCAGCAGAAGGGGGCGCGCAGTTTGCGTTTATCCGCCCCGGTCTTTCTGCAACCTCTGGTTGAATTCACACTTTTAGAAATTACTCGGGACGCAAGTGTCCGGAAAAAAGGGGCACACCGCGTAATGCAAGATGTGTCCCTTCTCACTGAATGGCCTTAGCGTGTGGTGGCCTCGGGGGCTTTTGGGGCAACCAGCCGGAAGAGCGGGCCAGTCAGCACCGTAGAAATCACCGCCAGCACCATTAGGGATGCAAAGGCAAATTCGGAAATCATCCCCTGTTGATGCAGAATGGTGGCGGCCACAATTTCCATCAGGCCCTTGCACTGTAACAGCGCCCCGATACTGAGCCGGAGCCTGCTGTTAAGGCCCGCGGCGGGCGGGAACAGAAAGACCGCGCCAATCTTGGTGATAACCGAGAGAACAACGAGCATCAGGGAGGCAATGACGGATGGCCACGTCAGGGCGTCTCCATCAATATGCAGCCCGCTATGGCCGAAGAACATGGGCGCAAGCCAGATTAGTGAGAAGGTACCAACCTGTTCCACCGGCAGGCGGCGCACCCAGCTTGGCGGCATGATAGCCCCGGCAAAATACGCCCCGATCAGCTCATGCAGCCCAAGCTGCATACTGGCCCATGATCCTGCCGCCAGATAAATGGGGACAGCCAGCCAGATAACCCAGAGCGGAGGGTGTTTGAGGTTACGGGTGGCCCAGCTTCCTGCAAGCGCCAGCCCGGCCAGCAGGGCAATGGCAACAAATTCCAGCCCGGTCCAGCCCTTCAGGCTTGCAGAGCCTTTCGCGACAAATTGCAGCGCAGCGAGGCCGATCCACAGGGCGGCATCATCCACGACGGCCAGTTTGAGAGCCAGATGGCCGATGGGCCGGTGGCCCGGTGACAGCTCACGCACCACGCCAATCAGCACTGGCAGGGCGCTGACGGCCATGCACAGCCCGACCGATAGGGCGCCAATAAGCGGGGTTGTATGCGGCGGTGTCCAGCCACGCAGGGGCAGGAAGAAATAATAGACCAGTACGGAGCCGATCAGGAACGGACCTGCAAGTGCTACCAGCGCGCCACCCAGCAAACGGCCGAGCGAGGGCGTGGGCAGAGGGTCATCCTGCTTTTTTCCTGGGGTCTGCCACATTTCCAGCCCGGCCGTGAAGGCAAGGATCAGCACAGCCACCCAGCCTATGGAGGTGCCATACAGAGAGGGGATGCCGAGGTTTTGCACAGGGGCATGCGTGACGGCTAAAAGAATGCCGACAAGAATCGGGATTACGGCAATAGGAATAGTTTTATTAATCAGGCGCCAGAACCCCCATGGCACCAGAACAAATATGATCACATCAGCAAAAAGTGCTAAAATTTTCGGCATACGCTGATCCTGCCTTTCTTCTTCATTTTCATCTTTATTATATGAGAAGACACAGAAAGTGAAACAATATTGAAAAAAGTTAATAATTTTGGGTTTATGAGTGTTAATTCTGAGAAGGCTTTTGGTTTTGTGATTAATTTCTTTAAGATATCGTTCCGATGCTGAATTTTATTTAAGAGTCTGACTTTTATTGCTGAACAGCGTGAAGACTGGCAGCGCATGACTGGTGTAAAAGCCATGCAGGGAATGATGGTGGGCGTGGACCGGGAAGGATTGGAAACAGACAGACTGCGCTGCTATCCTTCTTCTCACGCCAGTCTTATCCAGAGTGTGACCAATTTTTGAGACGTGCTGTACAGGGTTGATCTGTTGTGCCAGACAAAAATGCTGAAAAAACCAGTGGAACGCCAGAGGCTCTTCTGACGTATGAATCACCTCTGTTGCTCGCGGAGCAGAAACCCACAAAACTGGGTAAGCTGACAGCCGGAGCAAAAGCAGCAGGCCAGAAAGCAGATGCGCTCCGCAGGAAGGTGGTGGAGACATACCGGCCCAAAGCCGAGCTTTCCAGACGGATCCTGAAAAAATACAGACCTTATATTGATAAGGCGGTTTTAATGGTCGCTGTTGCTGCGGCCAGTGAAGTGCTGAATGACCGTGAAAAAATGGAAGCGGTTTATCGGTGGGTACTCAAACTGGTGCCCTCTTCCATCCGGTTGTTTCTGCCGGAAAAAATTCTGTTCAACACGCTCTGGTTTGTAAAAGATGATCTGATTAAGAGATTTTACGAGTACAGAGAAAAACTTGCCTCATCTGGTGAGAGTAAAGAAGAGATACAGCGCCTGACGGATGAAGCGGATCAGTCTATTCAGGAGAGAGAGCAGGCCGAGGAGTCCTCAGGCGAAGAACTGCCTGCGACAACTCTCAAAGACTGACATAAAATGCTGAGGCCGAAGCCGGTGTCTGGTGTCCGCGACGGGCGCCAAACCATCCTATCCCATCCTTTCTAAAGATATCTTAAAGCCTTTGAATTGATTGAGAAAATTATTTTCTAGGTAGCCAGTCCTATCTCAAGCTATCCAAGGAACGCCGACTTTAAGAGGGGCGGGAAGATGGGTGAGATAGATTAATGAAGGTAGCACCACATAGGCTAAAGGCCCGGCAGGTTGAGACGCTTAAAGAGGGCGCACTATCTGACGGCGGCAACTTATGGGCCGTGGCACGAGGCGGTTCCAAGGCATGGTCCTTCCGGTTTAAGTCCCCAGCCACAGGGAAGCGCCGGGAGATGGGTTTCGGACCTACATATGACATCTCTTTAGCCACTGCCCGGACCATGGCAGCGGATGCCCGCGCACTTTTGCGGGAGGGAATCGACCCGATAGAGGCCCGCGCCCGAAACAGAGAGGTCGGGAGAACCTTTGCTGAGGCCGCTGAGCGATACATTACGGAGCAGACCCCCGGTTGGCGCAACGCTAAGACAGCCCCTATCTGGCGGAGCGTGCTTACCCGGTATGCTTATCCTTCTCTCGGCGGGAAGATCGTCGCCGCCATAGACACAGAAGACGTGCTTGCAATCCTCCGGCCGATCTGGTCCGAGAAAAATGAGACCGCTAACGGTGTCCGGGGGCGCATCGAACGCATTCTTGACTACGCCCGGAGCCACGGGTGGCGTGAAGGAGAGAATCCGGCACGGTGGCGAGGCCACCTATCGAACATCCTCCCAGCCCCCGGAAAAGTGACACAGGCAGGACACTTTGCCGCTCTCGACCGGAAGGATGTGCCTCGGGTCATGGAAGCATTGGCTCAGTCAGAAGGTGTGGCGGCAAAGGTTGCTCGCTTCATTTGCCTGACGGCAGCCCGGTCGGGAGAGGCGCGGGGCGCTGTCTGGTCTGAGATAGATCTCGAAAATAAGGTTTGGACTATCCCGAAGGAGCGGATGAAGGCGGGGAAGGAGCACCGGGTGCCACTTTGCGAATCAGCTGTGGCAATCCTTCGGGAAACCATCCCTCTCCGAGATGTGGGACGAGGCGATCTTGTCTTTCCCGGCCAGAAGGCAGGAAAGCCCCTGTCCGATGTCGCCGTATCAAAGGCTTTGCATATCGCAGCCGGGACTAAGGGTGTCACGATACATGGCCTCCGGTCTACTTTCCGGGATTGGGCTGCTGAGGAGACCGATTACCCACGTGAGGTGGCCGAGATGGCTCTGGCTCATACCGTGGGGTCAGCAGTTGAGCGGGCATACCGGCGAGGGGACCTCTTTGCCAAGCGCCGGCAGATGATGGATGACTGGGAGAGGTGGACAACTAGCTAACGAGGCCGTTTATCCTATTGTGGTGTAATGCTATTGATATTGCTGATTATGAAAATACTGTTCTTGGATGTATGGTTTTTATTGCCAACGGTATATTGTGGCAAAAGGCTAATTGGCAGTAAAAAGAGTTATCATGGCGATCATTAAATTATTTTCTCAAAGAGAGGCAGAAGCCGCAAATCTCGATCATATTGATGTTTATCAATATGATGAAATTCCATCTACTCTTCGAGTGCAGATTAAACAAATTTCTGTGGATGCACTTGGAAAAGTGGGAATAAGAGGAAATGCGGTAGACTCGCGGAATCGTAATAATGGTTTATGGGCTGAAATTGAAAAAGTATTTCTCCGTGAAAAAGGCTTAGAGAAGATTGGGCGCGACAAGCTCGCAGGTATCCGTGTTCTTAGTTTTCTAGATGATTGTAATACAACCGATTGGTTGGATTTGGTTGAATTGATTGTGCTTGGTATTCACGTAATGGGTGGTGACCAATATTATTCCGAACGTCAGAAATGGAGTGTGACAGTCAAGCCAGAAGATGCGATTGAAGAGATAAACTATCGGTTAAGACGTGCTGGTGTAGGATACCAAGTTGAAGAAAATCGTCTTATTCGAGTGGACAGCCAACTCATCCACTCGGAAGTAGTCAAACCGGCCTTAACCTTATTGTCTGGGGAAGGATTTGATGGGCCTAGGCAGGAATTTCTTTCTGCTCATGAGCATTATCGGGCAGGAGAATATCGGCAAGCAGTGGGTCTGGCCGCTAGTGCGTTAGAAAGTACCTTTAAAGCGATCTTTGATAAGAAAGGTTGGTCATATAACAAGGGTGCGCGTATCTCAGATCTCCTCAAGGTTGCTCGTGCAAACCATCTTTGGCCGGAATACTTGGACCCGAGTTTTGATCAACTCGTCGCTACTCTTCAGAGTGGTCTCCCTAAAATACGGGACAACGACTCTGCTCATGGTCAAGGTGCGCAACCGAAAACCGTTCCCGCGTATATTGCTGCTTATGCCCTTCATTTGGCTGCGAGCAAGATCGTGTTTATCTCTGAAGCTGCCAAGTAATTAAAATAGTATTACGAAATAATTTTTTTCGGAATAGATCTAATATTTAAAACGCGGGCGACTGGTTTTACTTCTTAGCCCGCTGGAGTCCTTTTGGCCGCAGCCGGGTATAAGCCCCTCTGCCGCCCTCTCACAGATACCAGTGGTCTGCTGCGGTGTCGGTCTGCTTTCTTTGTGTTATGCGACCGTGTAAAGTAATTGTCCGTGTAAAAACAATAAAAATGAATAGCGTATCAATACATGTCAGAATTATAATAGCTCCAGAGCGATAATCCCCATGGAGTTATAATATGATCGAACAGACGCAAAAGCCGGTCTATGCCTCTATTTCAGGCATCATGACCGCCTTTTCTATCAGCGAGGCCACTGTGCACCGTTTGCTGAATGCCGGTGCCTTTGGGTCGTGCAAAATTGGCCGGGCACGACGGATTAAGGTTGCTGATGTGGAAGCTTATTTTGAATCGCGTAAGGACCAGCCTGACGCTGTCGGCACCCGGATCGCTCGTCGGCACGTCAAGTAATAATGAAATAACGGCAGAATACGGGCCACGGTAAGCTGCCGAGTATAAAATGAAACCCCTCTTGCGGCCAACAAGAAGGGCTTCCAATAAGATGTAATTGAGAATTATTAGATATGAATATACCTGAGACAACCGAAGAACACAAGTCAAACCTTAGCGATTCCGAGCGGATGTTTCGTCTGTTCACAGGTAATCCGGCGGGGCACGGCACCTATGTGGCTGAGGCTTCCGGGGCGACCACATCCCGGCAGAAGATCGAGATCAAGAAGACTGCTCGGACCATTAAGACGGCTCCGACAATTGACCTCTGGCAACAGCACCTTGATGGCACCCGGCCCTTGGGTATCGTTCCCGTTATGCCGGATGGTACTTGCCATTGGGCTGGTATCGATATCGACAAATACGACCTCGTCCATACGGACATCGTCAAGGCACTGGCGGAAAGAGATTTGCCGGGTATCGTCTGCCGGTCGAAGTCGGGCGGGGCGCATATCCTGTTCTTCTTCAGCGAACCGATAAATGCCGGGAAGGTAAAGGCTAAGCTGAAGGGGGTGGTGGCCGATTTGGGTTGGCCTGCCGATACAGAGGTATTCCCTAAACAGGATATCCCCAATATCGGGAACTGGCTTAATATGCCTTACTTTGATGCCGAGCACGGGACGCGCTATGCAGTCCTTGCAGACGGCAGGGGGATGTCGCTCTATCAGTTTCTCAAAGTGGCTGAAGCGGGCCGGATCACAGAGGCGCAATTCAATATCCTGAATGCGGCAGAGGTAGCCCCGTCCTTTCAACGGGAAGCAATACCTCTGCGTGAACTGACTGACGAAGAGAAGGCTCTTGTCGAACGGACCGGCGGCACAGAAGCGGCTCTTGGAGAACTGAACGCAGCGGTTGCCCGTATCACAGATACTGCCGAGGGCGGTCGAAATAGCCGCGTTTTTGCCTGTTCCGCAGGTGTCGGAGAGCTTGTTGGTGGCGGAGAGATAGACCGCGCCTTTGCTGAGAAGAAACTGATTGCAGCGGGAATTGCGACCGGGTTGCCTCTGGGGGAAACCGTCCAGGTCGTCTACAATGGGCTGAATACGGGGATTAGGAAGCCCCGTAACGCTGTAATCGTTGATTGGAAAAAAGCCGGGGTATTGTCCCGTCGAGTTCCTTTCCTTGTAGATATAGACAGTGCCGCGCAAGGAAGCCCGGCAGCGCGTGTGTGGGTAGAAAGACTGGTTGCGGAGCGTAAGGCGTTCATTCTCAGCACAATGAGCATTCCGCCCGAGGCACGGCAGAGACACCTTTATGAACAGATAGCCTCGTTGCCTGACTTGAAAGCGGAGGACTACCGGGGGGTCATCATTCTGCGTGCACCCATGGGGCAGGGGAAAACCAAGGTTGTGGGAAGACGGTTTGCTGACTGGGCCAAGAGCCGTCCTGCTGCTGAAGTGCCTGATCCTCTGGGCGACGGTATGCGGATGCAGAAGCCGGGGTTCATTGCGCTCTGTCACAGGGTCACGCTCACGGGGAGTCTGTCCGGTGTTCTTGATGTCACCTATTATAAAGATGCTGATGGGCAGGAGAGTGATCTGGCAACATGCCTCCCGTCATTGAAAAAGTCGGAGTTTGCCGGAGTAAGGGACGCCTGCGAGTATATTTTCATTGACGAAGTCTCGCAGGTTCTTCGGTTTCTTGCTTCTGACATCAACGACAGAGCCATTTACGAGGCGTTAAAGGATGTGGTCCGTCAGGCAAAGTGTGTGATTGCAGCTGACGCGGGAGCAGATGCCCGGACCGTCCGCTTCCTTGAGGAATGCCGACCCGGAGAAACCTTTCGTATTATTGATGTGACTCCAGAGCAGCGACCTGAGCTGGATGTCGAATATCTTGTGCATAGTGGTCGGGGAGCCGCCTCCGCCATTTGGGGCAGAATAGATGCTGAGTTGGATGCAGGCGCCAAGGCCCTGACAGAGCATCTTGCTAATCAGGGGCGCAGAGTATTGGGTATCTGGGCAGAGAATAAATTCAACCGGGACCAAGAGACTTTCCTCCTCGCGCCGGAGGCCGAAAGCCGGAAATATGATGTGGTCGTGCACTCTCCGGTAATTAGTTCCGGCATTTCTATTGAACATGGAAAGAACGAGCATTTTACCTTCGGGGTGTTTATTGGGGCCGGTTATACCGCAACCCCAGCAGATGCGGCGCAGATGATGCGGCGAGTTCGTTATCTGAAAAAGTTGATTGTCTCTCTTCCAGAAATAAATAATCTCAAGCAGCGCGATGACCTTGAAGGCTACCTGAAGGGGCAGCGGGAAGCGGCGCGGCTGGCCGGGGTAGATGTCCTCTCTTATGATGAATTCCGTGCGGAGGTGTCTGTTGATGATGCGAACAGTAGAGCAGACTTTGGTAACGGGCTCCTCTGGGTGTTGGAGGAGATGGGAGCCAGTATTCGTAGGGGTAATGCGGATACGGATGCAGTCCTTGCGGAGGAACGCACAGCACTTCGGGTAGAGGATGAGGCAACCTATGTGCTTGGCGTGCAGAACGCGTCAGTGATTGATGGTGATCGCTTCAATGAGTTGAAGTTGACGGAAAAGATTACTGAAGAACAGCGATACGAGATGGAGGCATTCCGCATTCGGGAAGGCCTGAATGTTGCTGACCTTGATGATGCGACTATTGCGCTGTGGGATCATGGCCGTGGGCTGGGTGTTCTGGATCGCATGGCATCGGCCATGGGGAAAGGAGTGCCGGACAGCGGGGAGATGACCATCTCGAAGCGAAAGCTGTGGAGCCAGATACGGGAAGCCTATGGACGCATTCTTGCCGGGGTGGACCTGAAGGAAGGGGTGCGGGTTAGCAAGGAAGAGGCGCAGGAGATAGCAAACCGGGCTTGGGATGAACGGTTCTTGATGGCACATCTCGGGGTTGTGCCAGTGAGGTGGCGAGTGGACGCGAAGCGGCGCTCTGCTTATCTTGAAGTCAAGGATATTTTCCTCCGGTTGGGACTGACCTGCAAAACGATCCGCAACCGGCGTGCCGGGACCGAATCCTACGCGGTGGCCGGGGTCGATACGGTGTGCCAGATGGCTGGGTATCGATGGGCTTCCGAACGCTGGGACGGGCCGCTTTTCGGGGTTTCTAATATAAGAGAATTTAAAAAACCGGCCCGTCAGACTACGCCGGAACAACTCCCGCTACTGCTCCCGGCTAACGATGGCCCGAACCTTTGGCCGGAGTTTACGGAAAAGCCTTCTGCAATCTTCCCATGGATGGAAATCAACCCGGCAGATCTCCCGGACTTCATCCGGCGCGATCCCGCATTCTGGCAGATGGCAGCGTAATCAGACGGACAAATTCCATTTCGATGCAGCAACTGTCGTAGTAAAATAATCCTTGTGAAAAGGAGAACATGAGATGAATGAAGATACTGTCATTATGGCGCATGCAGGAATAGAAAGACTGACTCAGTGTGATGGCGACCCACGCTTCGAACGCGCAGACAGGATTGCCGATGCCATTCCGGCATTTCACAGAATATACGCAGACCCCGACCGGATGGACCTGTGCGTTCCCGCCGACCAATATTTTGGCTACATGTTGGGGATCATGAATCGTCTTCCGGAATGGCTGCGAGGCGGCTTGATGGACGCACGTGAAGCCAAAATACACCGCCGGTTGGCTCTGCTGCCACGTAAGACAGCCGGATGATCGAGGCGGCGGAATGGGAGGCATCCCTGCGAGAGCGTAAGCAGCCCGCAGGGCTCCTCCTGCCTTCGGCTCGGTAAAAGGGTAGCGCCTTACGCGGACCATCCTTCCTGCGTCTGCTCTGTCCTTTGGGAAGTCTGTAACGCTGCGAAATATGCCTTTAGGCACTCTCGGTCTCCCCGGCTTATTCGGGAGCCACTGAGATGGACCGTCCCTATCGCTTTGCAGCCCCATAGGGTGCCTTTGCGGGCAAGCACCCGGCCTTTCTCCCCGTGCAGAGACGGTTCGCTCTGAGTCAGCCAGTTAAACGTCCCTAGACCAATAACAATCAAGCACTCTGGTCGAAGTGCCCGCACAATACGTTCTGCATTTTTGCGGCTGAAAATCTCAAGATCAATGCGTAGTGTTTTCGGTATTCTATTCCAATCTGCGATACTTGGAGATCGAAAGAAGATTGCGTTAAGCCCGGTGCATCTCGCCACCACTTCCGGCTCCCAAATAGCCCTTACTTGTTTGGCAAGAGGCCAGTCCTCGGTTGCGTAGTCACAGGCTTCCGGCCACGTCTCATGATGAGTGGCACAGTCAATTGTTCGTCCACCCGGCTGATACCCAAGAAACAGAAACGGTGCATCGACCACCGGAGGGCCGTATAAGATGCGAAAGCCAAGGGCGTATTTACCAAGAGCATCTTCACACTGATGATAGTAATCATTGGTGGCCGCATAGACACTTTGACATATGTCCTCGGCAATCTGGTTGAGCATCACTTTGCCTTTCTGTTGGCAAAGGCGAGCATTTTCCGGTGCGGGGGTCAAGGGGGGCGTTGCAAGCGCCGTAGCAGACCGCTGGGTCGGCTGTAGAATGGGATAGACCTAAGTCCTTCGGAAATTTCTGTGAGGAACCTGTGGCCTGCTGACATCCTCTAGCACTGATGCACGCTAAAATGGGTTAGTAAACATTACCTATTTTCGACCATACTTACGCCACTCCCGCCCTTCTGTTCACTGCTCTGATTGGTTGTTATCAAGAGGGGTTCTAAGGCTGGCTGCTACATATCTATTCTCTTAACTCACTGTAAAAGAATACTAATCATGGGAAAATTGGCTTCTAGAGTTGGCTCCAAACCTTCTGTGGTGTTTATCAGGAAAAATAAAAATTCTTTTTCATATCAAATAATATCAAAATACGTTTCGATTACTTTCTAATAATTACACGCTAAATAGAGGGTGGTTAGACCCGATTACCATCGTGTTAGGGGATGATTACAATTGGAGGCCCTAGATGGCAGTTTCAAAAATAAAGAAAGAACTGGGACCTTTTACCAAAAGCGACAGTCGATTGATCGCTGATGGCAGAAGCGCACCGGCTCGTCGGTATCGTAAATATATCAAGGCACTCAAACAGGATTTTGGAGAAAACCTTCAGCCGACTCAACAGCTTCTTGTCGAACGCACTGCCATGATGCTCACCCGGTTGCATTACCTCGATAATCGCATTCTCATGGATGATGAGTTCGGACAGCACGATAATAATCAATATATCGCGTGGCAGAACGCCGTTCGTCGGAATCTTGCCGAGCTGGAAGCAACCCGCAAATCAGTATTGGGGGTGTGGTGATGAGTGTTCCCGGTGATGACTACGTGCAATGGAGCCAAGGACAGCTTCCCGGTCTGACCGGGAAAGAATCCCATATCGAACTGGTTAAATATCATCTCGAAGCAGCTCAAACATTTCTGGAAGAAGCAGATTCTGCCCCAGATGTCGTGGGATTGGTGATTGAAGCGCTCGATCTTCTTTATGGCGTTAGGCCGGGGGACTAGCCGATGATACGATTTCTGAAGAAAAATCATGGATTTTCGCATGGCTTTTAAAAAAGCGAGATCTAATTCTGTTCGCCGTATCCGAACTTTTGATGCGCCAATTACGGCCTTTTTTCGACGGAAGCACGAACGCACAGGAGGTCGGGGTAGAACCAAAGACAAACCGATGCCTATGTGGACGCAGCATGTTGCCCAGACCAATTCAAAGGTCAGCATCCCGTCCATTCGGAAGAACGACTCTTCTACTGTGGGCTTGGTTCTGAAGAAACAGCAGGACCGGGCAGAAGAGATCAACAATCCCACCCCAGAAGCCAATAGGCCTCAAACTATCCCCCAGAAAGCCGACGAAAACGCCACCCGGCTTCAATACATAATTCGCCGCGCTAAGGAATATTGGAATAAATGATGAACAAACTACAGACCAATTTGGCAGCGGCTAAGAACCGCTATCAGGATACTCTCAAGGCTTTGGACGAAGTCAGTGCCAAGCAAGTCAAGGCTACTAAAATCGTCTCCGCGCTTCAGGCTGAGAAGGACTCTCTTGCTGACGTCCAGGAGCAGGTCAACAATATTCGGCTTGATGCGATGGAAACAGGAAAGACCACGGTTTATCTCCCGGTTGAGTTGTCAAAGAAATATGAGCGGTTGCGGGAGATTGACGAAGTCCTTCCTACAGCCCTCCGCCGGAAAGAATCCCTTGCAAAGGAAAGAGTGGTCACTGAGGTGGCTGTAGAGGATGCGGGGGAGGCTATTCGCCGGGAAGCCGGGAGTATCCTTGCGGCGGAGCAGGCAGACGTCTGGGAGCGAGCCAAGGAGCTATGGAGCGAGTATGTTGAGACGATCCGAGAGGTTCTTGTTCTTGGTTCTACCGGGCATGGGCGTTATCCGTGGTCGGAGATAGCTGAAAACCTCAACTCTCTGACGCCTTCTGCTTACCGGGAACTAAACGGGGAAGGGGTCGCTAAAACCGATGTTGGGCGAGAGAAGGTCCGGCAGAGGTATGCTGACCTCATCGCTCCGTTGGGTGCAGCCCCCTCCTGAAAGAAAAAACCCCTCCGCCGTGATGGCTGCGGAGGGGTCTCATCGAAGACTCACAGAAAGAAACCCGACCGGGAAGAGCCGGTCGTTAGCCCCTTTATAGCCCGACAAGCGCCCTGCGACTAATTCATATTTTTACGGCGAGTAGATAGTTGGCCTTGCGTCTGTGCTGTTTAGCGAGCGGAGTCGTAAAGGTGGGCGTTAAGAGGGGCGGGTGATACGCTTACCTAATTAAGTTTTTGTTTTTTAAGGGTATTTTTCCAAAGATTGGTGTCCGCGAAGGGGCCGGGTGTTCGTGGTCTGGACTGTCCCTTTGCCGTAAGCCGTTTCCGGCTCGTAGGCACCGCCCGTCCAGTCTCTACACCTTCCGGCTCTGTTGCCAGAGCACGGCTTGGCTCGGGATCGGCACGGCAAAAGCTTGCCAGAGCGTTCCCCGAATTTGAGCGGATACACCATGAAGTTTCCCGTCATGGCGCCCAATTACCTTAGGAATCCTGTGCTCTATCCTGCTGAGCTACGCGGACACACCCCTCTGTCTATACTGAAAGCCTCCGGCCGGAGCAAGGGGAGGAGCCTCTAGCGCCGGGCGGCCAACACCGCGCGGGCCGCAAGTCCGGCCACATAGCGTTTGCACAGCAGGGCATCCGGCGCGCCGGTCTGTTTGCAGGACAATTCCAGCGCCTGTGTTTCCTGCACCGCTTTGGTCAGGGCGGCCAGCGGCCACAGATCCACCGCGCGGTTAAAGCTGTTGGTGCGCTTAAAAAAGACCGGGGGCTTCAGGGCTTTGATGGCATCGCTCCGACCTGCCCCGTCCGCCATGGCCGCCCGCACCCGCCGCAGGCGGTGCAGGTGAGAGAGAAAGGTGCGGGCTATGGCAATCGGGCTGATGCCTTCCGCCAGTGCGCGTTCAATGGCCAGATCAGCCTCTGTCCGGCGGCCTTCCGTCGCGGCAAAAGCCGCATCTTCCACAGAGACACTGCCCGCATCCCCAATGCAGGCATGCACATCCTCCAAAGAGAGTGTGCCGCTGTCACCCGCATACAGGGCCAGCTTTTCCACCTCGCTGCGGGCTGCGCTCCGGTCAGCCCCCAGCCTGCCTGTCAGCCAGTGGAGTGCATCCGGGTCAATCCGTACAGTGTGGCTGGCCAGCATCTGGGTGATGGTCGCTTCCAGTGTGCGGCCTTCCTCCGGGTAGCAGCCAACACTGGCGCAGTCTTCACGTTTTTCCAGCAGGGCGCGCAGTTTGGAGCGGGAGGGCAGGCCGGGTGCTTCCAGCACCACCAGGGTATCGGTCTTCTGCTCCAGCACATGCGTCACGGCTTTGAGCAGAGTATCTCCGGCATCGCGCACCCGCACGGCCCGGCGTCCGCCCATCAGGGAAAAGGCAGTTGCTTCCTCTTCCAGCCGGTCATGCGTTTCCTTGTCCAGAACCGCAACGCGGAACGGATCATCAACAGACCCGGCAATCTGCCTGACAGCATCCTGCGCCCGCTCCCGGATCAGCCCCGTATCCTCACCATGCAGCAGGATAATCCGCCAGGCGCCGGGGTCACGGGTTACACGGGGCAGGCTGCGGGCATCAATCTTCATGGCGCGGCACCCTGCCTGTGGCCGCCGTTACAGGCCACCGGTCTGGCTTGGGGCCCCACGGCCTGTGGCCATATCCGGGATGGCATCATCCCCTTCCTGCTCCATTGGCGCATCCTTTTCAGAATTCGGGATGGCATTGGGCATGGGGTAGAAGGCCTTGGGGCCCTGCGTGCGTTTTTGCGCCGGAGTGGCCTGTGTGCGGAACCACGTTGCCACCTGCTGCGTGACCTGATCCGCTAGCGTTTTGGCAACGCGGCCTGTCGTGGTCTCGTTATTCAGGGTCTGGGCAAAATACTGTTCGTAGGTGGAGGTATAGCCATCCAGCGCTGAGGCATCCCCCTGCGCCAGCATCCTTGGGTATTGTTCAACGGTATACAGCGTCCAGTGGGCGTGCCCGTTCATCCGCACGCGGCCGGAGGTGTTATCCGAGTGGATATCGAGCGATTCATAGCTGATGGAAGGCTGGACAACCAGTTTATAGCCTTCCGGATCTTCCGGCCCGTCTCCCGCCATGTTCTGTTGCAGCGCCAGACGGACCTGCTGGCCCATACGTTCAGGAATATTGGCGACGTAGACGCGCTTGAGTTCCGCGTTGATCTGCGGCGCATCCTCGCGCTCACCATAGAGTGGCTGAAAGCCGCACCCGCCCAGCGCAAGAGGAGCCCCCAGCAGCAGAGCCGCCAGAGAACCACTGAACAGAGTTTGCGTGAAGCGGGATCTGGACATCAGCCTGCCGTTACAAAATTGACGATACGATTAGGCACATGGATGCGTTTGATAATCCGCTTGCCTTCCAGCAGCCGCGCCACGTTGGGTTCGGCTTCCGCACGGGCAATAACGGTAGCGCTGTCTTCATCCGGTGCAGCGTCAATCTTGCCGCGCAGTTTACCCATAATCTGCACAGCCAGCGTCACCTGCGTGGCGGCCAGCAGGTCAGGTTCAGCGTCCGGCCAGGGCAGGTCCACGACCATGGTTTTACCCGGTTCCAGCAGCGCGAACATTTCTTCCGCCAGATGCGGCATCATGGGGGCGCAGAGCTGGCAAAGGGCGCGGGCGGCCTCCCGGCGGGCAAACGCCATACCGGCCAGATCCGGCGTTTTCTCCGCATCCGCCAGAGCCGATGTCAGCTCATGGATACGGGCTACCGCCACGTTGATGGTGAAGGTTTCCAGAGCTTCCGTCACGGCGGCAATGGTGCGGTGAGTGGCGCGGCGCAGCGCATCCGCCTGCGGAGCGATTTCTGCCGGACAGGTGTCCTGAGCGGGCACGGTTTCCGCCACGGTGCGCACCAGACGGAACAGGCGCTGGGCAAAACGGGCCGCACCGGACACACCGGCCTCCGTCCACTCCATATCGCGTTCCGGAGGGCTGTCAGACAGCACAAACCAGCGGGCCGTATCTGAGCCAAACCGTTCGATAATGGCTTCAGGAGAGACCGTGTTGCGCTTGGACTTGGACATTTTTTCCACGCGGCCAACCGTCACGGCTTCTCCGGTGTCACGCTTGACAGCGCCTTCCGGCCGCAGGTCCACCTCTTCCGGATACAGCCAGTTTCCAGCGGCGTCCTTGTAGCTTTCATGGCTGACCATGCCTTGTGTGAACAGCCCCGCAAACGGTTCGCTCAGGTCAAGATGGCCGGTCTTGCGCATGGCGCGGGTAAAGAAGCGCGCATAAAGCAGGTGCAGAATGGCGTGCTCAATCCCGCCAATATACTGGTCTACTGCCAGCCAGCCATCGGCAGCGCTGCGCACTGTCGGTGTTTCGGCATGCGGGGCAGTGAAGCGCGCAAAATACCAGGAGCTGTCAACAAACGTGTCAAACGTGTCGGTTTCACGCACCGCAGGCTTGCCACATTTGGGGCAGTCCACATGTTTCCATGTCGGGTGGTGGTCCAGCGGGTTGCCGGGTTTATCGAACGTGACATCTTCCGGCAGCTTGACCGGTAGCTGGGCGTCCGGCACCGCAACAGGGCCGCAATGTTCACAATGGATTACCGGGATGGGGCAGCCCCAGTAGCGCTGGCGGGAGACACCCCAGTCGCGCAGACGCCAGTTGGTGACGCCTTTGCCAACGCCCAGTTCTTCCAGCCGGGAAATGGCTTCTTTCCGGGCGTCTTCCGTGGTCAGACCATCCAGAAAGCCGGAATTGATCATCGTGCCATCGCCCGTAAAGGCATTTTTGGTAATGGCGAAGTCGGCCTGATCCTTGCCTTGCGGCAGAACAACCGGCGTGACAGGCAGATTATATTTGTGCGCGAAGTCCAGATCGCGCTGGTCACCAGACGGGCAGCCGAACAGCGCGCCGGTGCCGTAATCCATCAGCACAAAATTGGCGATCCAGATCGGAAAGCTTTTGTCCATGAAAGGATGGTTGACGCGCAGGCCGGTATCAAAACCACGCTTTTCAGCCGTTTCGACAGCCTCGACCGAGGTGCCAAGGCGGCGACAGTCCGCAATGAATTCGGCGGCCTCTGGGTTGCTTCGGGCCACAAAAGCCGCCAGCGGATGGTCAGGGGCAATGGCCAGAAAGGACATGCCAAACAGCGTATCCGGGCGCGTGGTGAAGACTTCGACCGCGTTCAGATTGCTGTCCAGCCCCTCATTGTTCAGGTCATGGGGCGGCTGATGCAGGGAGAAGGTGATGTGCGCCCCTTCCGAGCGGCCAATCCAGCGTTCCTGCATGACGCGCACACGGTCCGGCCAGCGGTCCAGTGTTTTCAGGCCATCCAGAAGGTCTTCTGCAAAATCAGTGATTTTCAGAAACCACTGTGAGAGTTTCTTTTTCTCGATCAGCGCGCCGGAGCGCCAGCCGCGGCCATCCACAACCTGCTCATTGGCCAGCACGGTCTCGTCAATCGGGTCCCAATTCACCCAGCTTTCCCGGCGTTCCACCAGACCAGCTTCAAGGAAGTCCAGAAACAGCTTCTGCTGTTTGCCGTAATAGTCCGGCAGGCAGGTCGCAATTTCACGGTCCCAGTTGAGGGAGAAGCCGAGGCGCTGAAGGGTTGCGCGCATGGCGGCAATGTTTTTCAGCGTCCAGTCCTGCGGGTGCACGCCGCGTTCCCGCGCTGCGTTTTCTGCTGGCAGGCCGAAGGCGTCCCACCCCATCGGGTGCAGCACGGCGTAGCCACGGGCGCGCTTATAACGGGCGACAACATCCCCTAGCGCGTAGTTGCGCACATGGCCCATATGGAGCTGGCCGGAGGGGTAGGGGAACATTTCCAGCACGTAGTATTTGGGTTTATCCGCCGGGGGGACGTCCGGCACGGTAAACACTCCGGCCTCGTTCCACGCTTTCTGCCACCGGGGCTCAACGGTCTGAAAATCGAAGGACGCCCCTGTGGAGGGCTGCGCCGGGGCGGTGGACGTGTTGGCAGGCTGTGTCATGGAACTCGCGCGGGTGAATTTTTCAAAATCAGGGAAAACCGGCCCACGGGGGGCCGGGGCGGCACAAAGCCGGGACGTCAGTCGTCCCGGTTGCCGTTATCCGCACGCAGCTTGCGCGCGCGGGAGAGGATACGGGCTGCAATGTCAGACGCCGTATTGCCAGCGGGCGGGGTATCCACCCATTCGTTCCCCTGCTGGACCTGACGGAACACGGTCAGGCGCAGCGCATCGGAGCGCAGGCGGCGGTCCAGAATGAACGCGGTCATTTTAAAGCGTTCGCCGTGGGCTGCGGGCGGGGTGTACCAGTCCGTCAGGATAATCCCGCCTTCCGCATCCGCCGTGGCGACGGGCATGAAGGAGAGCGTATCCAGCGTGGCGCGCCACAGATAGGCGTTCACGCCGCCTTTCAGCACATCCTCACCCCCGGACGCGCCCCGGTCTTCATGCAGAAGATGGTTGCGCGGGGCCGTCAGATCATTGCTGCTGCGGGGGCCACTGGAGCAGCCCGGCAGCAGGAGGAGGCCGGAAAGGGCAACGCCGGCCAGCCAGAAAGCAGGCCGTGAGCCGCTGGAGGCAGAACCGGAAGCGGGAGGGCAGGGCATGGGACGACGTGGCATAATGTCGATACGGCTCCTTCGGCGGTGGGGCGCCGATGTTCCCCGGCCTGCCCGACGCGCAGGGTCAGGTCCGGTTCATGGTCATGGGTCTTGGCTCTCTTCATATCCTGTCGGGGCAATCCCGCCAAGCGTCTGCTTGCGCTCCGCGTGGAGACGGCGCTGTTTACTGATCAACAACCAGAATACAGGACAAGCCCTGCTGACGAAGCTGCGAGCAGATGGAGCCTGTCTGGGTGCTGGACAGCCCCGCCAGCCGTGTCCGCCAGATCTGGCGGCCATTGGATGCGGGGATCAGCTCAATGCGGTTCACAGCACTGGCCAGCCCGCTGGAGGAGTGTCTGGCCAGTGCGGCGGCCTGCACCGCGCGCTCCTGCGTGGAGAACGCTCCGATCTGAATCATGGCGTTCCCTCCCGTATCCTGTTGCCAGACGGTGGCGGCTGCCGGGGCGCTATAGGAGGCGGATGTCACGGGCGGAGCAGTTAAGGCCTGCCCTGCGGCCTCTGTTCCTGTTGCGGGAGAGACAACAATATCGCCATCCGACGCATACGGGGCCGGAGGGGCGACCTCATCAGACTCAAGAGGCGGTGCCGTGCCGGTTCCGGCTGCACTGGCAACAGCCACAGCGGCTGGCGGAGAGGTTGCCACAACCCGATAGGCCGGCGGGGTGGCGGGCGTTAGCACCTGCCGGGAGACGGTCTGTGTCGGGGCTGTGGCATACGCCATCTCGGTCGGGGTGGTTATGGCCGGAACCGGGTCATTCAGGTGTGGTTTGACCGCCGCCAGATAGGTCCGGGCGTAGGAGGGCAGGCTTGCGCCTCGGCTGCGGTGGTTTTCCGCGCATTGCGGGCCGCAATTATAGGCGGCCACAAAGTCCGGAGAGCCAAAGCGGTCATACAGTTCCCGGATATAGCCGCTGCCCGCCATGATGTTGTCATGCGGGTTATACGGATCGGACCCCAGATGGTAGCGTCTGGCCAGTTCCCGGTAAGTGTCCGGCTTGATCTGCATGAGGCCGACGGCCCCATGGACAGAGCGCGTCAACCTGCCGTGCAGATACTGATGCCCGCCCGATTCCTGCTGCATGATGGCCCGAATCCAGGCCTGCGGGATGGAAAAGCGGGTAGAGGCTTCCTGGATATACGGCCCCCATGCGTCCACTGCGGGACCGGGTGCGCGGTATGTGGAGCGTGTTGGCCCGGCACAGGCAGAAAGAGCCGCCAGCCCGCCAAGAAACAGCGAGCAGAGCGTGCGTTTCCTCGCCTGGGCTGTTCCGGGAAGAAGAGAAGTCCGAACCATGGCGGCCATGGTGCCTCTCCTGAAAGCCGGATGCAATCACAACCTCAGAAGGCAGGTGCATTGCCGTGCCGGAAAGAATGCAGGGCTGGTAGGGTTGGGCAAAGTGCCCTCTGGAATTTACCGGCCGTTCCGGCGCCAAAAAAAATCCCCACCGAAGTGGGGATTTTCCTGTGTTCTGAAACCAGACTGTCCGCCGCTTATTTGGCAGCGGCATCATCCGGCAGGGTGTAGGCAATAATATAGTCGCCCACATCCGGGGAATGGCTCATGCCACCGGCAGAGATCACTACATATTCCTTACCCGTTTTGGGGGAACGGAAAATGAGCGGTGCGGCAACAGCGCCAACCGGCAGGCGTTCACGCCACACTTCCTTACCTGTGCCGGAATCCAGCGCACGCAGATAATAGTCCTGCGTTCCGGCAAAGAAGACCAGTCCGGATGCGGTGGAGGTCGGGCCACCCAGAGTCGGCATGCCCATGGGCACTGGCAGATGGGTTTTAATGCCCATCGGGCCCAGATCCTGCGTTGTGCCCATGGGCACCTGCCACAGCATCTTTTTGGTGTGCAGATCAATCGCGCTCATGGTGCCAAACGGAGGCGTATTGCACGGCACCTGCAGCGGAGATTGCAGGATATCAATGCGCACACCGGCATACGGTCCGGCAACCTGCGGACGGATGGTGCCCATAAAGCCCGGCACTTCGTCCGTGGAGACTTTATACTTCTTGGCTTCTTCAAGATTGACCAGCGTCATACGCAGGGGCATGCGCATGTCGTTCACAAACATGATGCCACGGGCTTCATCAATAGAGATGCCGCCCCAGTTCATGCCACCCAGCAGGCTGGGCCATTCAATGTAGGGTTTTTCACCCGGCGGTGTGAACGGGCCTTCATAAACCGAATCCTTGAACATGATGCGGCAATAAAGCTGGTCAAACGTGCTGACACCCCACATGGAGCTTTCCGTCAGCGGGTCCGCGCCAATGGTGGGCATCCCGACGGAGAAGGGCTGGGTGGGGGAGAGGTGTTCACCCTGCGCCGCTGGTGTTGTAGCCACTTTGCGTTCCTGAACCTCGGTCACCGGCTGGCCGGTGCGACGGTCGAGAACAAAGATATGGCCTGTTTTGGTGGTCTGGATCAGGGCCGGAACTTTTTCACCCTGTGCGTTGGTTACGTCATACAGCACAGGCTGGGACGGCAGGTCATAATCCCACACGTCATGATGCACCGTCTGGGCCCCAGTAGTCAGGCGGGCCGTTGCCGGTGGGCAGGTAGACGAGGTTCAGGTCTTTATCATAGGTCGGGATGGTCCACACATTGGGGGTTTCCAGCGTGTAGGTCTGCCCGTCCTGCGGGGCATTGGTGTTTTCCGGGTCACCCACATCCCATGCCCATGCCAGAGCGCCGGTCCGCACATCATAGGCGCGTACAACGCCGGAGGGTTCACCGTGGACAATATCACGCACCCAGCCACCAATAACGGCAACATGGCCCATCACAACCGGAATGGAGGTGGGGTGGTAGCGTTTGCCCCCTTCAACCGGACCCATCTGTTTTTTGAGGTCAACAGAGCCATTTTCACCAAAACCGGAGCACAGGGCACCGGTATGCGCATCCAGCGCGATGAAGCGGGCATCCACGGTTGAAACCAGAATACGCTGGTGGCACATCGGAGCAGCGTCGTCCGCGGCTTTATCCTCAGCGGTCAGGCTCGCGTCTTTCGTGGCATCGTAATAGCCAACACCACGGCAGGACACGTGCTCAGCCGTATGGGCCTTGGGGTCAAACTTCCAGATTTCTTTCCCAGTGTCCGCTTCCAGAGCCGTAATCAGGTTTTCCGGCGTGCAGGAATAAAGCACATTGCCAATCTGCTGCGGCGTGTTTTCATCCACCCCGGCGCCCGGCCCATGTGTCCGTCTGCCTGTGTGGTAAACCCACGCGACTTTCAGCTTGCTGACATTGTCAGGCGTAATCTGGGTATAGGGCGCGTAGCGCGTACCCTGAGCATTCCGCCCGAAAAATTCCCAGTCGTCCGGTGCATCCGGTTTGCCTGCCTGTGCAACCTGCTGCGGTGCGGGGGCTGCGTTGGGGTTGCTGATCTGCCCGTGAGGGAAGAAGGCTTCCACCAGCGTGACCAGCAGACAGCCCACAATCCCGAGGCCACCGTAGACGCTGCCACGGCGGATGGAGGCAGGCGTTGCAGGAAAGGTTGCAACGGCCCACACATTCAGCGTGAACAGAATGGCCGGGACAACCAGACGCGGCAGAAGAGCCCAGTAGCCAATTTCCGGCGTGTCACACAGGGCCCAGACAAACGTGGCGGCAAAAACAGCCACAGCCGCCAGCAGCGTTGCGCGATGCTTCAGAAAAATCAGGCCGCCATATGCAAGAGCCAGACCGACAGCAAGGCTGATGATGGAAAAGATGGCGCGATAGACGCCACCGAGCGGAGAATGGTGATCTGCGGGTTGAGCGCCACCCATGCTATCACTCCAGTATTGAAATCGTCCTGACAGCAAGGTGTCGGGCCGGGGTTACGACTAAATCCTGATACGCTGGTGTCTGATAAAAGAGTTTTCCCGCAGGCACGGCCTGTGAGGGTCTTCATCAGTGTTTCCAGAGGAGCGGAACTTGCTCTGTGTCCAATATAGTCGGGCCTGTCAAGAAGATCCTGAAGCAAAATCTCATAAAAAGTCTGATTTTTTATAAAAGTTTCCGAGACTTCGTAAGGAGCCGACCTGAGCGCGTATGTCTTTGAAATGGCCGGGCCTTCCGGAAGGGGCAGACTGCCAGATCAGGAGGAGCCGTTCTGGCCCCATCAGGGGGGGTGAAAACAGCCTTCTCGGGCGGCTTTTAATGGTAACGTTCCGGTGAGAGCGCCCATAATCTGGCGTGAAACGCATGTCAGGCTATGGGGTTCACTTAATGGGATATATAATTATAAGTTTCTGATTTATATAGGTTTTATTTCTGAAAACCACACAATTTACGCATCAGTTCGGCAGCCGACCTATATGAAATAAGTATGTATAACACTTCTTTCATATATTGGACAATGGAGGGGTTTTCAGCGCCTTAAGATCGGTATGACAAGCTGCAACGCAGCGGCGCTATCGGTTTGGCAGTTCAGGGGAGTTTAAAGGAAAAGAACGAGATTGTTGCTTATAAAATATTATAATTTTTCTTTTTTAAGGCGTGGGAGGCGTGCGTTTAGATTTTCTGATCGGCATCATCTCTGCCTGAGTGCGAATGGTGGTATGACGATTGCAGTAAAAAGTTGATTTATTGGAAATATTTTTCTGTTTTTATAGTAATTCATTTTTTTAAGATCATTATTTTCAGATTTTTTGAAAAATATAGCGTCGCGGATCGTCTTCTTCTGTGTGTAGCAGAAGAGGACAGGCAGGCAGTCTCCTGACTTTGGAGCCTGTTTAAGATTTTTGCTGAATTTTTGAAGGTATGACCTGATTCTGAAGGCGTTCAACCCGGAATGCTTTTCTTGTCGTGCCTTCATCGTTCCATGACTTTAACCGGGCACTTTCTGGCCGGAGTTCTGAAACTTTTTCGTGGTCAGATGATGTATCGTAAACGCTTCAACAGATTTTCTGTGTCTAAATCGTCCGCTGCTTTGGGGTATGCCACCGTTGCAGGGAGCCTGATAACCACTCTGTGTTTTGGGGTGGCCTATGCGGATGAACCCGCTGTATCCTCAGCGCCGGATAAAAAACCTGTTTATGTGAATGTTATTTCCGGAAAGCCGCAGCAGCAGGATGATCCCTCTTTGCCAGAAGCCGGGGTGCTTGTGCGGCCTAAAAACTCGCCCCTTCCGGCAAGTGGTGTCCCGGTAGCGCCATGGCCCGGTCTGGCCACCATGGACGTGCCCAGTGTGGATGAATATCAGAGTACGAAAACATTCCATAAAATGGAGCTGGATGATCTGACGGGAAAAGAAGGGCTGTCATGGCTCCTGCCCTCAGAGCTGGATGCGCAGCGCCGGACGGATATGGATGATCCCTATTACGTCCCCACGGCAGGTAGCGGCCATCTGGTTCCGCAAATCATGCCGTTCAGAGAAAGACTTCAGAAAAAAGGTTTCGTTTTTTCCTTTGCGTACAAAGGCGAGGCGATGGCCAATATTCATGGCGGCATGCAGCGCGGCATGGATTATGTGCATGAGCTGACCCTCCAGATGAACTTTGATCTGGGGAAACTGGCAGGCCTGAACGGATGGTCCATTCACACCCTGCTCATGAACCGCGCAGGGCGTGAAGTCTCTCATGACCGTGTGGGCGAGTATTATGTAAACCTGATGGAAGTCTATGGACTTTCCGGACATGTTGTGGCGCATCTTGTTGATTTTTATGCGGAAAAGAAATTCATGCAGAACCGCATGGATGTCACGTTTGGCCGGATGTCCCTGACGCATGTTTTTGCGACATCGCCGCTGATCTGTTCTTTTATGGTAACGTGCTCCGCCCCAGTAGCGCTCAAGGTTGATCCGGGTTTTGCCGTTTACCCCAAGGCAACATGGGGTAGCCGTCTGCGCTTTCGGCCCACGCGGGATACATTGTTGCAGGTGGGGGCGTATCAGGTCAGCCCTCTCTCCACCAATCCCAGTGGCTGGGCGTGGGGGAGTGAGAATACAACAGGCCTGATGCTGCCAATAGAATTTACATGGCAACCCTTCCTGACGCGAAACCGCCTTCCCGGGCATTATGTTTTTGGATATGCGCATGATACATCGCGGTATCCGGATGTTCTGGGGGCGGCTCCTGCCAACAAGGTCATTGCCACCGGGCGCCTGCACAGCGCGCCGATGGATATGTTCTGGTTTGAGGGCGACCAGATGATTTACCGTAAAGGGGGCCGAAACCAGATGGCGGGTGGTTACCTCATGGCCGGGTATATCCATAACACGCCACATGTTTCCTCCATTTCGGATGAAGCCTATGGAGGCCTCTCGTTCAACGGGGTTATTCCCTCCCGTGTGACAGACCGTCTGGGGATTTTATATTCCTGGTATCACGTCAGCCACCGTAAAGAGCTTGGGCAGATGTACGCGCAGGACGCCGGTCTTTCTCTGGGCGCACAGGTGCTGGCTCCCCAGACGGATTCCCATGTGATCGAGGCGTATTACGCGATTGATGCCGTGCCCGGCGTGCTGGTGCAGCCGGAATTCCAGTATATGATCCGCCCCGGCGAGACCTCCCGCAGGCCAGATGCCGCTCTGGTCGGGCTGAAAGTCATTGCCAACCTCTGACTATGTCTGTCTGAGTGGAAAATTTCTGAAATGTTCAGGGTTTTTAGCGCCTGCTCTTATCCTGCACGATATGCGCGCCCAGAGATTCCAGAGCCTCTTTAAGGGGGCTGTCTTCCATGTCAGGCAGAGGGCAGGGGCGCAGGGCGGTTCTGGGCTTCCGGCGTGCCGTGATGCGTTGCCCGGCAGCCGGGTCCTGCACAAACCGCAGGCGCGCCACAAGCGCCTGCCCGCACCATGTATTGATCCGGGCGATCAGCGCGTCGCTCAGATGTTGAAGCTCCATGGCCACAGGTCCGGCGCAGGCAATGCTCAGTGTGCCTGCTGAAAGTTTGCGCGGGGTTGTCACCGCCGCATGGGCAGGCCCCACAATATCCCTGCGGGCCGTCATGGCCCGGCGCGGGGGTTCCGGCGGGGGCTCTGCTTTTCTGGGGGTGGCAGTTTTGCGCCCTGTTGTCTTGCCGGAGGGACTCTCCTTCGTCATAACTCACTCCGTGAAAAAGCCATCCGCCCAATCCCTGCTTGACTGGTATGACAGACATCGGCGCACTCTGCCATGGCGTGCCGAGGCAGGCCAGCATGCCGACCCTTATGCTGTCTGGCTGAGCGAGATCATGCTTCAGCAGACAACCGTCAAGGCTGTCGGCCCTTATTATCATCGTTTTCTGGAGAAATTCCCAACCGTGCAGGCGCTGGCCGCGGCGGACCGGGATGAGGTTCTCTCCGCATGGGCGGGGCTGGGCTACTACTCACGTGCCAGAAACCTGCATGCCTGCGCGCAGCAGGTGGTGGCCCTTGGCGGCTTCCCGAAGGATGTTGCCGGTCTGCGTGCTTTGCCGGGGGTGGGGGCTTATACGGCGGCGGCGGTCGCGGCCATTGCGTTTGGGGTGCCTGTGGTGCCGGTGGACGGCAATGTGGAGCGTATTACGGCCCGCCTGTTTGCGGTGGAAGAACCGCTTCCGGCCGCCAGAAAAACACTGGCGGCGCTGGCGGAAGGGCTGAACACGGATAAGGCGGCACAGGCGCGCCCTTCCGATTTTGCGCAGGCGTTGTTTGATCTGGGGGCGTCTTTATGTTCGCCGCGTTCTCCCGCCTGTGGTCTGTGCCCCTGGCGGGAGAGCTGTGCCGCGCAAAAAGCCGGGATTGCCGCTACCCTGCCGCGCAAGGCCCCCAAAGTCGCGCGGCCTGTGCGGTATGGTGCGCATTTTCTGGTGATGGATGCGGCGGAGCAGATTCTGTTGCGTAAAAGACCAGAGACAGGACTGCTGGCTGCTATGACGGAACTCCCCGGCACGGACTGGCGTTCGGAACGCTGGTCAGAGGCCGGGGCTCTGGCGCAGGCTCCCTGCACGGCATCCTGGCAGGCCTGTGGTGTGGTCCGGCATGTTTTTACGCATTTTACGCTTGAGGTGACTGTTTACGCTGCGCGTGTGCAGCATTTTTCCAATCACGTCGCGCAGACCGGCTTTCTTGCGCCGGCAGAGCGTGTGGTGGGGCTTTCATTGCCCTCTGTCATGCTCAAGTGCATAAAACTGGGGCTTAAAGCTCTGTAAGAGGTTTCATGGTCTTCCAGCATATTCCCCCTCGTAAACATCCCGATGGCGCTGCGCGGCATGAAGGTCGTCCCGGTATTCTGTTGCTGAATCTGGGAACACCGGAGGATACGGGCTACCGGGCCGTGCGGCGCTATCTGTCCGAATTCCTTTCAGACCGGCGGGTTATTGAAGGCTCCCCCGTGCTCTGGCAGCCTATCCTGCAGGGTGTTGTGCTGACGGTCCGTCCCGGCAAAAGCGGCAAGGCGTATGAACGCATCTGGGATAAAGAGAAGAATGAAAGCCCTCTGCGGGGCTACACCCGTGGGCAGGCGGACGGGCTGAGGGCGCGGTTTGAGGCGGATAACGTGCCCGTCGTCTGGGCCATGCGCTATGGCACACCTTCCGTTGAGGCCGGGGTGCGCGCTCTGCTGGAACAGGGGTGTGACCGTATTCTGGCCATGCCGCTTTACCCGCAATACAGCGCCACCACGACGGCCACCGCCAATGACCAGCTTTTCCGGACATTGATGACGTTGCGGAACCAGCCTGCCATCCGCACTCTTCCGGCCTTCCCGGATGAAGCGACTTATATTGAGGCTCTGGCTGGCTCGGTCCGCAAGACTATGGCGACGTTAGCCACACCCCCGCAGATGCTGGTGGCCTCCTTCCACGGTTTGCCAAAAGAGTATGTGGATAAAGGGGATTCCTATCTTGCGGACTGCCAGAAGACCGTAACGGCCCTGCGCGAGGCACTGGGAATGGATGAAGCAACGCTGCCGCTCACCTTCCAGTCCCGCTTTGGCCCGACCAGATGGCTGGAACCCTATACCGCGCCGTTTATTGCGGGCCTGCCTGCAAAGGATGTGAAGCGCATTGCGGTTATCACGCCCGGCTTCATGACGGACTGTATTGAAACGCTGGATGAAATTGGAAATGAGGTCTGTGAAGACTTCCTCAAGGCCGGGGGAGAAGAATTTACACTGATCCCGTGCCTGAATGACAGCGTGGAAGCCATTGACGTGCTGGAACGGCTGGCCCGGCAGGAACTGGCTGGCTGGTTGTAACCGCCGATATGCCCCTTATAGGTTCTGAATACGCTCTGACGGGGCGTGTCTGATTACAGGGTCTGCCGGGGCGGTTTGATAACGGGCCGGTCTGTTTTGACCGGATACAGGCAGGGCGTGCTGGCCGCGCACCGCCAACATTCCGGCTTGCGGGCCTTGCACACGTAGCGGCCTTGCAGGATCAGCCAGTGGTGGGAATCGCGGATCATCTCTTTCGGGATGCGGTGTTCAAGCGCGGTCTCCACGGCTTCCACCGTCTTGCCGCGCCCCAGCCCCGTGCGGTTGGCCAGCCGGAACACGTGCGTATCGACCGGCACGGTGGGCTGATGGAACGCAACATTCAGCACCACATTGGCCGTCTTGCGTCCTACACCGGCCAGCGCTTCCAGCGCTTCCCGCGTGCCGGGCACCTCGCCGTTATGGTGCGCCAGGAGCTGGCGGGAGAGTTCGACCACGTTTTTGGCCTTGTTGCGCCACAGGCCAATGGTGCGGATCAGTTCCCCAACGCCGTCTTCCCCCAGCGCGACCATGGCGGCAGGGTCGGGGGCGGCGGCAAATAACGCCGGGGTGACACGGTTGACAGAGGCATCCGTTGCCTGAGCGGAGAGCACAACGGCAATCAGCAGCGTAAAAGGCGTGCTGTAATGCAGCTCCGTTTCCGCATCCGGCCAGGCGCGCTCAAGGTCTGTCAGAAACTGCACAATTTCAGGCCGCGTCATGTCACGCGGGGCTGTTGCCTTCTGATCTGCTGAGGCAGCGCCGTCAGACGCTTTCGCTTTCGCTTTCGCTTTCGCTGCCGTGCGTCGGGCGGAGGCGGGTTTTGCGGGTGCAGTGTCTGCCTTGGCAGGGGAGCGTGTCGGTCTGGCCATAGGGCGGACTCTACTCCGCTCAGTGTGGCCGCGTCTATCGCCCGGCATTCATTCTTGCAGTCTTGCCGGTGGGTGATACGGAACCAGATTTAACAGTCAGATGGTTTGCCAAATACAGGGCAGCAGGATACAGACAAACAACCAGACCTCAGCCGGGGTCCGCTATTTTCTCCCTTTTTTCGGATTGTTCTGATGAGTACCTCCTCTTCCGATACGGGTCGTGCCGTACGGGGGCCAAACCTGTTTGTCGATGTTCTGAAGTTTGTCATGCGGCGCTGGCTGGAGTTTCCACGCCCGCTGGCAGCAACAGTCGGCGGCGTTATGCTTGCGACTCTGCTGGATGTGCTGATGCCTGTTCTGGCAGGCCGTCTGGTGTCAGACGTGGCGCAGCCTGCGGGCCAGTCTGCCGCTCAGTCCGGCCTGATCCGGGATGCGTTGTGGATGCTGGCTGGCATGGCCGCCTGCGGTGTGGGCAACGTGCTGGGCAAACGGGCGGCCTATCTGGGTATTACGCATCTCAGCACGAAGGTTATGCAGAAAATTATCGGGCAGGCTTTTGCGCATGTGCAGAAGCTCTCAACCGACTGGCATGCCAACACCTTTGCAGGTTCCACCGTGCGGCGGCTGACGCGCGGCATGTGGGCTGTGGATATGCTGGATGATACCCTGCTGCTGATGCTTATTCCGGAAGCCAGTCTGCTGGTGCTCACCACTCTGGTTCTGGCATGGCACTGGCTGATGATGGGTGTGCTGCTTGGTGTGCTCTCGGTCGCGTTTATTACCTGTTCCTGTCTGCTCACGCTGCGCTATGTGGCCCCCTCGGCCCGGCAGGCTAACCAGTGGGACAGCAAGATGGGGGCTGCGCTGGCGGACTCCATAACCTGCAACGCCGTGGTGAAAGCTTTTGGCGCGGAAGAGCGGGAAGAAGCCCGTCTGATGCAGGTTGTTTCTGAATGGAAGAAGCAGACCTGCCACACATGGACGCGCGGCACCAACAGCGCCAGCATCCAGAACCTGATGGTCACGGCGATGCGTGTCATTCTGTCCGGTGCGGCCGTATGGCTGTGGCTGAAGGGCAAAGCCGGGCCGGGGGATCTGGCCTACGTGCTGACCATGACATTTCTGGTGCAGGGCTACCTGCGGGATATTGGGCAGCAGGTTTCCGTCGTGCAGCGGTCCGTGAATGAAATGGAAGAGCTGATTGAACTGTGGCGCACGGAACCCGGCGTGAAGGACCTGCCCGTGGTGCAGCCTTTTGCAATCCGGGACGGGGAAATCCGGTTCGAGCATGTGTCCTTCCAGTATCCCGGCCAGACACGCCCCATTTTTACAGACCTGAACCTGACGATTGCACCGGGCAGCCGGGTGGGGCTGGTGGGGCCGTCGGGGTCCGGGAAATCGACCTTCACCAAACTGTTGCAACGGCTTTATCCGCTCAGCGGAGGACGGATCCTGATTGATGGCGTGGATATCGCGACTGTCAGCCAGTCCCGCCTGCGTTCGGAAATTGCCATTGTGCAGCAGGAGCCGACCCTGTTCCATCGCAGTCTGGCGGATAATATCGCCTATGGCCGCCCGGATGCGACACAGGCGGAAATTGAAGAGGCCGCCCGTCTGGCCAATGCGTCGGACTTTATCGCCCGCCTGCCGGATGGCTACCAGACTCTGGTGGGGGAACGGGGCGTGAAGCTTTCTGGCGGTGAGCGCCAGCGTGTGGCCATTGCCCGGGCTTTTCTGGCGAATAACCCGATTCTGGTGCTGGATGAAGCAACGGCCAGCCTTGATTCAGAATCCGAATCTCTGGTGCAGGACGCCATGCAACGGCTGATGGAAGGCCGCACGGTGATTGTTATTGCGCATCGTCTGGCAACGGTGGTGGATCTGGATCGTATTCTGGTGTTCGAGCGCGGGCAGGTGGTGGAAGATGCCCCGCATGCGGAACTGGTGCAGAAGCCGGACGGCCTGTATCGCAGGCTTTATAATCTTCAGTCCCTCTGACGGGATCTTTTCAGGGTGAGGGGCGTTGTCCCCTCGCTCTGGCTTGCCTGAACTTTGCGGCTTTTGTGGCATACCCTGTTGCAGGATCATCACACCTCTGCACAATATGGGGAAACCTACACCTCTCCTAATTGCGCATTTTTATGAGTGTTATAAATAAACGCTCAGAAAAGTTTGTTTATTGAGTGTGTTTGGGAGCGTCCGCCGTGCGCAAAGGTTTTTCTTCAGAAACTGTTATTCGGGTTCGTTTTACACAGGCGCGCGGACCGGTGTGCGGACGTGGCTTTTCTTCTGCTTTGCTGGCCGCGACCCTGCTTTCCGGTTTTGCCGGAGGGGAAGCACTGGCCGCTGAAGGCACACAGTCCGGCAAAGCTGTAAAACATGCGGCCAGGCCTGCTGCCCAAACAGGTGCGACCCGCCATGCCGGCACAGGGTCGTCTGCGCTGCCTGCCGCCGTGCGCCCGGCCTCCACTGCGCTTCCGGCATCAGCATCTGCGGCTGGGCCTGCTGCATCGTCCCCCCGGCAGGTGCG
>SCDS01000795.1:0-22493 GCA_004149465.1 Drosophila nigromelanica
ATATATATATATATATATATATATGTCGATTCAATGCAATAATTCTGATTGAAAGGGGTGTGACAGGTTTAGAAAAGCAGGAATGTAGGGTTTTCTGCTTAAGAAAGTGCTAAGCAGGAAAAATAAACTAACTAGCTAAAGCAATATCTGAACATCTCTCAGCTAGAAAAATAAAGATATATATTATAATACTTTTAAATTTAATGTGCACATAATAAAATCATTTGCAAAACAAATTATAATAAATTTAAGGTATACACAAATTTAAGGTATACACAAATTTTAAAAATATATACAAAGATTTGTTTATTATGATCCATAATATTAATTTAATATTAATACACTTTAAATATATTGAACTTAATTAACTAATTAAACAAGAAAATTCTACACCTTGACTGCTGAATAAATATTTAAAAATAAATTCCAAATTTTGCTTATCTTTTTGAGCTCATCGTCAAAAGCAACCAAATATGAAATCGAATCTCTGTATAACCAGCGCATTCTCGCACTTAAATCAATTTAAAGTTTTTTGGATGTACACCGAACTAAAGCAATTTGTAATACATACCCGCAGGCATGTGTGCAGCTACAATTTCGGTTCTAACCTGCAGGTGGTAAGCAAAACCAACCAATTGAAAACCCAAAGCAAAACTGACCGCAACAACCACCAACCACCACCAGCGCCACTAGCGTTGCTTTGGCAACAATAACAACAAAAACAACTGCGTTAAGGCCTCTTGTAGCCACGTGCACATATTTCTGCCAGCCTGTGCCCTCTGGCAAGCGGTTAAATTGAAGCTGCTTCTCGCTGGCTTCTCGCCTGTTCACTGGCGGCAAATTCATGGCCACTTAAATACTATAAAATAGACCAAATGCCCGGCACTAAAATCCAAAAGTTGCGCCATGCTCCAAAAGTTTACCCTAGCTTTTACTAGCTCTTGCTGTTTCTCTTGTCTTGTACACATGCAAACACACACCCAGATACACTGGCACCTTGTGCGCTTTAATGGTTCATCATTTTTTTGGGTCAGTCATAAAAAGCATCAAAGTTAAAAGTTGCACCTTTTTCTTTTTTTATATTTGTGACCGGTAAATCAGTTTTTATTATGCATAAATTAAAAATGTTCAATTAAAAGGGTTGCGGAAGAGTGCCCGCTGTTTTTCTTGCAGCTGTGGGGCCTTAAACTGTGTTTTTTGTAGCTCAATTTTGTGTTGCTTTGTGCATTACACAACATTTTTAATTAAGGAAATCGAATGATCCTTAGTTTAAAAAGGAAAACGTTAAATAAAATAAAATGCCATAAAAAAGAGGGAATCAAAATATTTCGTATAGCATACATGGCGAATGCGCAATATATTAAAAGTATTACACAAACAAAAAATGTCCTCTCAAGCCAGCTGTAGAAACATCCACAATTTTTTGCACATGTAACACATTAATCAATTTTAATTTAATTTAATTGATTTTATTTTTTTAATTGAATCTAGGAAAATAATATAAAAGCAAGTGGTGTGTTTAAAATGCCGTTGTTTTTTGTTCTTACCCTTTAGCCATGAAAATGGGTACAATAAGATCTTAAATGGTGTGACAAATGTGAATTAATATTCTACACATGAGAATAAAGAGAAAAGCAATCTAATTAGTGTATAAATAGTCTGTACAATTTTAAATTTGAATAAAAGAATATATAAACTTGAGTGTTAATAAATTAATTTTCTTTTTTTTTATTATTATATTCTGGAACCTCTAACTACATCTGAACTGCATCTACAGGACATCTGTTCGTCCAGTGTTCTCAACTTGACAAGCACTCAGGCTAGTTATTTATTTTTTTTTAAGTGTTTATAAACAACAATTGAGTCCCGCAATTCGTGCAGCATATTTATTATTAATTTGTGGGTGTTAACCAGCTGCACAAAATTATTGACAGCCACTTTTTTTTTAATTTTATTATTTTTATGTTTTTGTTTTTTGTCTTTTTTTTGGCTTTTGTGTTTATTATATCGCAAAATGTGTGAAGTATAAATATTGATGCTATTTATTTATTGACAAGCGCATTAACTGAAACATTGAACAGGATATGTGCTTTATTAATTTCCAATGCAATAAAAGCCACGGGCACACAAAGTGCACATGAATTGTTAACAGATTGGTGTAAATGAGCGGTGCGACAAGCGAATTAAGACTTGAACAAAAATGCATAAATAAATACATATTTTTAAATAAACAACTTTGCTGGCAAATTGCAGTTAATGTGGCATGGAAACGTATACAAAGCAATTATTGTGGAAATTGTTGTATAATTGCAGTTGACAAAAAAAATTCAAATATTTTAGCATACATTTTTACCTTGCGTGTAATTGTTTTATTGTGTATATATTTATTTTCGAAAGATATTTTTTTATAAGAACTGTTTACAATGATTTGGTTTAATATTTTATATATTTCGAAAATGTATTGGCGCGTAATAAACATATTCTGATATCTAAAATTTATAAGTAAAACATTTTAGATAAAAATGAAATCGTTTCCGATTTGCGATTTGAGGTGTATCGACATGTTATCGAATTGCCAGCCTCCCAGTGGGCGTGGCACAAAAATCTTAACACTGCCTGAAGAGGATAACTACACGTAAAATATCTTTTTTAAAGTCTCTATCTTCAATAGCGCCGAAAAAAGTTGCATTCATCCGGACAGACGGACAGCATGACGGACATTGCACAAACCTATTGGTTTCACTTCGTGAACGAGTATAAAAATAAATTAGGTGGCTCAAAGTTGTAAGGTGTATAATCTTTTAAGACCGCAAACTAAAAACTAGGCAATCGTGGTAGATATCCATGGGTACGTATACCAAAGTTTTGACACTTTTCCAACATCAACAACAGCAAGAACCATGTATAAAAGAAAAAGCAGCGCACGTCAGTCAAACGCATCTCCCAAGGCGATAAAAATCAATTTTGCTATCCAGACATGCAAACAGCAGCAATAACAACAGCGCCAGGATGTCGTACACGTAGGGTGAGGAAAAGGCGCGAGGAGAAGTATGAAAAATTAAGAGACACATGCCAAGGCGTCCTCAAAGTGCAGCTAGGAGAGAGTTACGACGGCGAAATGAGAGAGTGGCGGGGAGCAATCATGGAGGGGAGCAGCAGGAGGAGCGCAGGAGCTGGAATGCAATGCAAATAGCTTTAAATGCATTTGACGATGCTGTGATTTGATTTCAATATCCTAGCGCCTCGCCTCATTCTCCATGTTGACTTTGAATTTCTGTTTGCGCGCATTTTTTCTGATTATAATTCCAATGTCGACAACGTTGTCGTTGTCGTTGTCACTGTTGTTGTTGTTTTTGTTGCTGGCGCCAGCGAGCATTTGTCGCTGCATTCTTATATTTGATTTTTCGTTTTTTAGTTGTTTGCACAATTTCGATTTGAAGTTGTCAGGACTTGAGGCATTGCGTGTGTCCTTGAATGCCGTTAAACCCCAGGCTGATTGCCATCTATTGAAATTGGCGACGATGAATGCAACGTATTCTTAATATTGAGGAGAGCAGTAAATTGTTCTTAAAATATCTTAATAAGCGAAGAGTAGTGCATCTGAGCGTAAATTTAGCTTATTTAAAACGATTTTATCTACTCGGCGTATTTATTAATATTTATTGCTTGGAAAAGTGCAACGTATCTCACTTTGAGTAGACGGTGAGGAAAGTTTGGAAAATAAAAACAAGTTTTGTAATTCTTTAAGTGTTTACTTTAATTTTAACGCTGCCTTTAGGATGGAGAAGTGCATGTTCTTTTTTTACTGTAATTCAGAAACACGGCGTATGATTAATATCATGTAAAACAAAAAAAAATTCTATAAAAAAAAAATAAAACCTATCGTATATTAAGGCGTAACTTTTCTAAAAACTTCCAAGGAACATTGCGTATGCATAATATCAACTAGTCCAGTTAATTAAAACAGAAAGCAAAGCAATGATTCCAAAAAAAGTCCTTACAACCACAAACAGAATGCAGTCTTGCAGCTTATGCGTAAAGTCGCCTTGCAACGAGATGTGCAACTTATCTAAAAAACATCTCAATGCATATTTGTTAGCCACGAACTGTGTCACAGAGCACTGAGCGAAGGTAGGAAAAATGGGAACTTTGCTAATTTTCGCCAGTGCACGCAATAAAGCAGCAGAGGCAGCGTCACGTGCGCATTTAAGTTGCAAGTTACAACGGCAACGTGCGGCACACAAATACACACACACACGCACGCACACACAGCTAGTTAGCGCATGTCAGCGTAAATTGAACACACAACGAAACCTGACACCGCATACAAACTAAGCGGCGGCGTAGGAGACAAAGGGAGAGAGAAAGCTAGTGAGAGACAGCTAATAATATGCTGCATACTTTCTCACTGTCTCTCTCTTTCTCTTTCACGTCCAGCCCAGTTTGTGGTTTATTTTTGAGCGCGAGTGCAGTAAAAAGATATACCTAGGCCAAAAGAGGAACTGGAGGCAAGTTTTTGGCATAACCGACTCCGGCGCTGGCAGCGACTGTGCTGCATAATCAGGCGACACGACTGCGGTAAAGGCGACAACGACAATGACAACGACACACCAACAGGAGCAGCAGCAGCAATAAAAACAACAACAGCAATAACACCGACAACATTTATCATATGAAATGCACGTGCCAAGCGTTTGCCAACGTTGCTTCCGTGCCGACATGAGCTGGTTGCTCGATAAGTCAGCCCAGAGAATAGATACTATAACCAGGCACCACTTAACGCAATGCGAAGGTGGTATGATGAGTTCTGATCCTAACGAAATATATAGGTAATAATTATACTAAATTTTGACGAATCCTATGAAACTTTGTAGTTTCTAGTTTCTATTTCTAGTTAATATATTATCCAGTTCTGCTTTACATTTTTTTTTATAACTTTTCTATCTGCAGCTTTGATAAGCATTTTCAATGTTTTATATTTCTATCAAAATTTACTCATTTGTTTTGATGTAATTTTAAAGAGGCAATCAACTAAAAATCGCACAAACAACCTTCAATATATTTATAACCAGCTTTTAACAATTTTCCGGGTGGATTTATCAAATTATGTGAAGAGATAATCAAATAAATTTTCGCATAGTAAAATTATACATAAAAATTGATTTAAATGAAAAAGTTCAGAACACGCATAAAATTACACAAAATTTCAATGAATTTCGCATTACCTTGTTAATCGAATAAACTTTAACTTGTAAATCTGAATCTTATAAATAAAATATTATAAATAAATCAATAAGTTCATTTCATCAGCAGCAACTAGAATTTATGTAGGTGGAATAACCTAAACATATTTATAAAATACTTATACTAGGTACTTACTATACCTATGAAGCCCAGCTTCCTACATCTTGGTCCGTACGTTTCCAAGTAGTTGGTCAATATCTATGCTATATGTTCAATTGCATTGAATGAAATATCTGTGTGTATATAAATCATACATAATGTATTAATATCAGATTTCATTTTGTCTCCTCATTCTCGTTCATACTTCATATGCTACCCACGGGTCTTCAAAGGTATCCAAGTATTATATTTACAGTTGCATTTGATGCTGTTACTGCTGCCGCATAATTAGATTAAGTAAAGTTTATGCTTAGCGTGTGTATTTCAATGAATTAAAGATAGAGAGAAAGCGCAACGACTGTGTTTGGTTATGGCCATGAATAGTGGATAGAAACTGTCATAATTTATATACGTACAAATAGCTCTTGAGCTGCTTAGCGGAGTTCCTAGCCAAGGCTAGCCTTGCCTTGCTTTGCCACTGGTTTTGACTGATTGCACAAATACTTGTACACGCACACACACACACACACATTCACGCTCACACACAATCGTTGGCAACAACAGACGATGGCAAGTGAATGCTGCATAAACTTTGATGCACACACAAATTGCATTTTGCTGTCATGGAAGTTTCTGCACCTTCAAACCAAATGCCAGCCAAGTGTTACATTGTTGTTGTTGTTGTTGTTGTTGCTGCTTGAGCTGCTTAAGTGCCATGCATTGAGTTGTTTTCCCAGCACCCACGCCTTCCCCTCCCTCTCCTGCTCGCCTTTATATACACTTGAGAAAATCGATGCCTCGAGCGCATTGTTTTTGCAGCCGCACTTCAACTTGAAAATGTTTTGATAAACTAGCTGGCTATGCAAAGCAGCAAATACTGCAAAAGAAATGAAAAAAAATAAAACGAGACAGCTGAAAATAAACTAAAAGTAAAGTAAACCCAAGACGAACTTTAAGCCAAATTCCAGCCAGCTGCAACAACAGCAACAAAGAGCAACATTTGCAACGAACAGTTGTCAAAATGGTTGAGTAACAAAAATACCAACAACTAAGGAAAAAGTAAATAAAAAAGAAGAAAACGCTTGTTCTAAACATGCCGCAATCGGAATACCTTTGCTGATATAGTAAATAAATTTGCAATATGTATAAATCATTAAATAAACTAAATTTTTAAAATACTGTAAAAATATAATACACATAAATAATATAAAATATACATACTTAAAGCAAATAAAATAAGACCGCGTTACGATTCTGTCAACAAAATAGGTATATCCCTACGGAAAGGGTATATTCTACAGAGAGCAAAAACAGTGAAAAAATTTATCGAAGCAACAACAACAACAATTGAAACAAGTGCTATGAAATTGGTAAAACAATTGTCAATGCGTCAATTTAAATGGATTTAGTTTGGATTGCGACAACAACGAGAATCAAAATAAAATGTAGAAGAAGCTGCAGAGAGAAGCATCGCAACGTGCTTTGAAAAACTTGTTAGAAAAGTATTAAGAAAACTTGCTCGAAAGAAAAAAAACAAGTAGCCAAGATAATCAGACAGCACTTACGACAACCCAAAAGTGAGCTGGGAAATTTAGAAAGAAAAACTAAAACCAGAAAATTTGACTTACGATGAAACTGCTGCAACTGGGCATTTGGTGGTTGAGCCACTGTTTGGGTAAGTGGTGCCTGTGGTGCCCAAAATCAGCTCAATACTTTGCCTGTCCCGCAGTGTTGCAAATCAACGGAGATTGCCTCACGGAGAAGCGCCAAGCCAAGGCAAAGGCACAGATCTTGGCGGGCGGCAGACGCCACATGTGGCAGCCACTGCAGCAAGCCACCGACGGGCTGCTGAACAAAGACAGCTGCGCCAGGCCAACAACTTTGCGGTCAGCAACTGACAGCCATGTGGCAGCAGCCGGCGGCAACCTTAATGGCAACACAGCAGAAGCACCCGCGGTGACCCTAGGCAATTATGTCTATCAATGCGCCGCCAAGCGTGAGCCAAGTCCATCGACCGATTTGGCCACAACCAAAAGCCTTCGCCTGCAACAGCTGCAGCTGCCCGGTCCGCAGCAACAGTTGACAGTGCCTGCGATTCTGCTGCAACTGGCCACTATGTGGGGCAAAACCGAAGGACTCGACTGAAGCTTTTGAGATTTGCAAACGCAATTATATTTTATAGCATTTGAGTTCTTGCGTTTGCCAAGTATTATATTTTATAAACTGTCCTTGTTCAATATTAAATACATTTAAGCGTTAGCCTTACAAAAAAAGGCTACAAGAATATTTGCTGAATACGCTTGTTACGGTACTTCAGCTTGAACATTCTGAATTTCTAAATGTTTTAGTTTTATAAACATTTGCTGACATGTCTATTTATTTGACTAATTTATTTTACACCAATGTGAAATGCTATAGAGTTGACTTTTCTCAGTCAATAAGTTTGATACCATCTCTTAATCAAGTTCAAGGCAACACTCAACATAGAAGTGTTCATCTGCCGATCGGTGTCTTTTTTTAAACAATATTCAAGATTCCGTTTTAAGGATACCTTCATGAAACTTGGCGTTTATGCTGCAGGCAGTACATAAAATAAGAGTCGGCTGGATCAAAGTATTATTTTGTTTGAAAAATAAGAAACAAATAATAATTCACAGAGTTATTTCGAAGACGTTTGATTCATGAATGATCGAGAGACACGGTTGAACCAATACCTTTCCTTTTGGTTTATGTATTTGATCCTGGACTTGAGACAAACATTGGATTCTCGCTTTATTTCAAATATAAATAGAAAGTAATTTAAAATATAGAAAAATAATTGTAATAGCTGTTGATTGTTTTCGGTTTGGTTTGGTTAAGAATCGGTTAGTACTGGAACAGGTTCAATTAAAAACCGGTTTGCTACCTTGATTAGAGTAACGTAACACTGCTTCATAAAAGTCTGTAATAATATACCAGCTTAAATTATGCACATATGTACATAAATACATATTTACGAAACACAAAAGAATATATATAGAATGCTAAATTTGGTGCATAGAAGGTTATAAATATAGATATTTACCAGCTTGAATAAGCTTACATATATGTGTACTATTTTTGTCAGATGTTTTGCCTGATTTGAGCAAAACAGATACAGGCACACACTCACACAGACAGATACACAATCACACTGTAGAGCATGGCACAAACAAAGCTGACAGCCAATAAAATGTGTTGCTGTCAGGCGCTGTTTTTAAAGCGAGATACGTTTGTGTTGTGTGGAAGAGACAGTTGCACACATACATATTACACACACATACAAACACACACAGACACACATCCACTGGCTGCCATTAAAGGGCATGCATTAGGCTTAGTTGCGATTTTGCAAAATGGTATCGCGCCTCCGCACTCCACTGTTGCCTACTTCTCAGGTGCAGCAGCTAGGCAATTGGAAAATGGCGGCGCAGCTTAGGCTAATGGCGTTACGACTTTTTAGCTGCAATTTCAATGGGCACCATGCGGCAACTCCCCTTTCAGCAATTTTGTTAATTTTCCAACTGCTTTGCGCACATTTCGCGTACGTTCCTAGTTTTAATTAAGCTAAGGCAAAGAGCCGTTACCGTGTGTGTGTGTGTGTGTGTGTGTATGTGTGTGTGTGTGTGTGCACAACACACACAGCCAGCCAGCAACACGTCAGCAATTTTTGCTATTCATGCCAGTGGCTCCCAGTTGCCTTTTCATTCATTCAAAATACCAAACACAATTCACAAAATGTGTTACTATTTGGTCTAGCTCCATCTCGCTCGTTCACCCCTCTCTTTCGCACACTGCTAGCTAAAAAAGCCAAATGTGTGTTTGGGCACCCGTTGCGGAATTATTTTGCGCCACACTCTGTGTTCGCTCTTCATAATTCAAAAAGGCCAACTGCCAGTTGCTGCTAATGCTGTTGTTGGCTGCGTCTTGCTGCGGTTTACTGCGAATTGCTGTGAGTTTTAAATGCCTCTGGCCTGACAGACAGCGAGCATCTTTTATGTTTTATTAGCCACGTCTAATTGAAATATGTACGTTATGTGGCAGCCCCATGAAAACCCGACCAAAAAAAAAGAAAACTAACTCCATTAGAAGCTCATTTGGCAGCGCCTATTTATGAGCGTAATTAAGTCTAGGAGTCTTCATTTTTGTGTTCATTAGTCGAACCTCTAGACATGGACTCTAACACGCACTTTCAGTCCAAATTGCATCATTTTCAAGATATATATACGAGCTACGCTTTAAATCTGACAAAAATAAATGCCCAGAAATGTTTTATACACGTGTGTTACTTTTTGGCACATACGCTTTACCTGAAGTCACAGACTTTCTCTCTATTTTTCACATGAAAACATGAATTTTTCATAGCAATTGCTGTCAATTTTATTGTCAAATAAATTGTTCAAAATATAGCATGCAAGAGAAAGCACGTAAACGATAGGCCCGACTAACAGATACCATTTTAATAGGTCTGACATGTCCTACATTCACTTGGATAACTGCAATATATTCAAAATATTACTTAAAATTTTTTATTATAAAATGTAATTCGTTTTTATTTTATTCGTTTAAAATTGGCAGTAAATTAAAAAAAATATGTTGAAAATATTTTTACCTTTAGCATTATTTATTATTTATTTAAGATTATTTTGTATATATATATATTTATATATAATTCTATTAAATACATTACAGAGTACAAATACAAAACCAACTAGCGAAAATGCAAATGGCTTTGTGTGATATTTTCCTGCACCAAAAACGATAAATATATATATAAATGCAGGACCACATACTTTAATTATGCAGGAAACCTAGAATTTTGTATTTTTAGAAATGTTTACGTTTATTATTTTCATTATTTTCATACCTTTATTTGTTTGTTTGACAAATTCCATTTGCTTGTTTTCAATTAAACTTGTAGATAACAAGACATTAGTTTATTTGCCAGATACAAATCGCATAACTGCACTCCCAAGAGCCAAAGGCATAGCCGAAGTACATGATGGGATGCCTTTAATTTATTTTATTTTTTTTTCTTTTGCATTGTGTGCGCAGTGAAAAAAATTATTAAAAAAGTTTAGCCATGAGCAAGATTTATTTGCTTAATCCAAATAATGTCAAAAAGCCACAAAACAAGCGACAGGCGCATAAAACAACTTAGCAAATGAGCACACACACCAACAAACACACGCTCACACAAGCACACACGCACACTGGCAAAAACCGAAGAAAAATGTTATTTATTGTTATTACGAAAATAAATAAGCAGCGAGGACCAGGGCAGAGCAGAGGGCGCCTGGGCACGCCTCCCAGAAATGCAGCACACAAAAATGTGGCAAAATAAAATCGTAGAAATTAAACAACTGGCCAGACTCACACACACACACACACTCACACACACACACACACAAGTTAAGCGCAAATATACAGCAAATGGCAACAGCAGCCATTTTATATGCCATTACAGTGTAAATAAAGTATTGTTTATGTGCAGGCTCCTGTATGCATGTGTTAATGTGTGTGTGGAATTGTGTTTGTGTGTGAGTGGGTTGGCAAGCTTTGTGCCAGTTACATTTTCTTAATAACCTGTATCAAACTTGTACTTTTTATGGGTCAGTCAGCAGAGAGTGAGGGAAAGAGGGATGCTTACCAAGCCAATGACATTACGATTATTGTGCCAAGTTCGAACTACGCCAGGCAAACCTTGAACAACACTTTATCAATGGGACCTCGAAGCTCGTAAAACTGTCTTCAAATTATTTATAGACTAGATTTGGAAACTACAGGGGACCAGACCAGATAAGTCATTATAAACTAACAAAAACTAATTAGGAACTACACTGAGCAACTCATGTGTGACAACATTTTAATCGAGTATGTAATAACCACAACAATAAGATATATATATTATATTATATATTATATATAGACAAGGAAAATCTTAGATTTATAATTTATTTAAATAAATTAAACCACAACAATAAGATATATATATTATATAATATATTATATATAGACAAGGAAAATCTTAGATTTATAATTTATTTAAATATTTAAAATAATAAACTAAAAACTTTCGGTGAAAGTGGGTAAAAAAGGGTAAAGTGGGTAAAGAAGGCAAAAAATTATGTAAAAAGTTTGTTTATGAAATTATATTTGTTAAATGTTCAGGATTTATTGAAAACAACTTCGCGTAAAAAATAATTTATAACCATTTTATTTAGATTTATTTTGATACATTTCACAATACTAAATAAGAAAGGTCTTAGCCAATTAGCTAGCTAATAAATCAGCTTAGAGAATTATTGTGGCAAACAATTAAATGTATCTTAATTTTCAAACTGATGGCGCTTTAAGCTTGAACTGCGTTGTTTATTTTATTGCACAGATAAATATTTGTTTATTCAGCTTTTCTTAGCAGCAATTTGACAAATAAAATAGACTAAGTAAATATTTTCACTTCAATTTCATCGAATTGCTAAAAGTAACCTTCCTTTCGCGTTCGATTTGCAATTAGAATGGCACTTGACATATATAAAATATATGTGCACTTAAAGAAAAGCCAAAACTGCTGTGTTTTTATGGACTATAAATGTTGTCAAAATCAATGCTCCTTCAGAGATATTAAGTCTCATTGGAATTGATTAAATTAATAAAATAAGAATATTATATTGTAAAACAGTTCAAGAAAATATTGAATAGCAAAGAAATATTAATAAATTGATGTTGTACTTAGAATTGGGTAAAACATCATTTATATTTCGAAAACTCTCTCCATACTTTTATGTAAATTTCATCGTTTTTTAGATAAGACAATTCAAAAATTTCAAGTTAATTTAAGATTCCATCTCTTATTTCTCTGAGTGTACAATATCAAATCTGTCAGAAGTGCTTAAATGCTTTTTATCAATTGCTCATTTTATGTCGGGACAATGTCCTAAACAACCCACATACAATCACAGCCTACCCTTTGGCTTCCGTCTGTTTTCTGTCCATTTTCCCCTGCACAGTCCTCTTTCGTCGCCCTGAGCCTAGACAAATCCATTTCAATTTTGTCTCGCGTGCTTTGAACTTTGCAGATGTTGCACGTTTGTTCACACACGCACTCAGAGACATTTCGATGTCAGCAGCTTATCAGGCTCACGAACACACACAGACACAGACACCCACACACACTCACACACAAACATAGTCAAGTGGCAGCGCACACTCAGACAGCTGAGCAGCTAAAAGAATACTTTGTTTATTTTTCATTAGTTGGCAGCGCGTCTTGACCTCTCCCATCCCTCTTACAGACTTCGCCTCCTTTTGGTTGTGCTTTGTTTTGTTTAGTTGTTACTCCTACTTTGTCTGACAATTGCATATACTTACAGCTATATAGCTGTGTATATAAATTCTATATAGTGAATCTGTTTCTCTCTCTCTCTCTCTCTTTTTGTTCACGTCACTGACGCCTTAGCAGCGACAGCAACAGCTGTTAGACTTGCGTAAGACTTGCTACGGCTTGTGGCATTAATTAAAATGCAAATATTTGTTTTCAATTGTATGAGAATGCGCACATTATGGACGCCAATGGGTAATTAGGCATTGGCGAAGCATTATTGAAAACTTACTAATAAGTTTATCGATTGTTGAGCTTGTTAATGAAATCGTTGAGCAAACGTCGAGGCAAACACGCAACGCGCTCAGCCAATATCAAGTATACGCCATGTGGCAAACTCATTGACTTCTGGCCAACACGCACACTAGCACACACACTCAACTCAAATGAAAATGTTTAGTCAACTGTAGCTAACCTCAGCCATCGCTGATGGCAGCCCCTTTTGCCCCGCCACACTGCCACAGCTGAGCAACTAGCTCACAAAAAACAACAACAAAGAGGAAAACTCTTATGACTGCTATTTTTAGAGTACTGCCATGGCATCTGGCCACTATGCTCATGGAAATTTCATAAACGGACTGGGACCTCACGCTCCGGGTTTCAGGTTTCCAGCTATCTAACTGCCCGCAATTACTCACACTTGACCGAGGTCTCGACTGAATAACCTGCTGTAGCTTTGCTGGAGCTGATGGCCTGCCAGTGAGCTCGGCTTGGTCGGCTGGACAGATAAATGGCAATTTTAGCTGTTGGGCTGTCAATCGAGCGCATAAGTATAAACTGATGTAGAGCCATCAGCTGAGCCCTCAAAAGTATGCAACGAACAATTTTAAACTTAATTGAAGTCGAAAAATATATTTTCAAAAATCTTTAAATATTTATATAAAACGATTTTTATTAAGATTTATTTTCAATAACAATAAAACTTACGAATGAAACTAAAAAAATAATAATATTCTAGATCAATTTTCGAAATTGCCAAGTTTTATTATAAAATTTAAACGTCTAACGTATTTGACGCTGTTAAACAATATATAATTCAAGCGTGAAAGTAGTAAAAATAACTGACTTCATTTGCGAAGACAGACAGAAAAAAGTATGCTCCAGAAAAAAATATACTCCTTTTAAACCTGTGTAAACAGTGTATAAAAATTTGAGTTTTTCTGTTTAACTTTTAGCAAATCGACAGAATTTCAAGAGCAATTACTTATTTGATTCAATACTCGAATACAATAGCAACAATTAAGAGTATTGGTAAAGAGCACAAGCCAAACGGCCGTACTCTCACTCTTGCTCTCCCTCACTCTCTCTATTGATGCGCTCTCTGCAGCAGCCGTTGATGCTCTGAGCAGCTGCACAGAAAGCTTTCATTTAAGCTTTTGCCGCTCAGCGCTCAAAGAGGACGAATTTTTCACTCAATGCAAGGATGCTGAGCGTGGGCTCGGCTGCTGTGAGTAATTTTTTTTTTATTTTTTGCGCTCTCTTGCTCTCATTGACTCCGTTAATCCTTTCTCTCTGTCTCTTTCTCCCGTTCAACTGTTTGAGTCTGAGCTGCAGCAAAGTTTGTCGCATTGAGTGGCCATTGAGTCAAGTGTTCGCACTTGATTTTGCTGCTGCCTTTGGGTGTACTTAAGGCAGCGCCTTAAGAATTTCCACTCTTGATTTTCGTATGCGCTATGTCCATAATATTAGCTAGCACAATTTCTTTGCTTAAAATTTTCCATGTGTTCTTTTTGTTTTTATGTTGGCACTTTATTGCGCCCACACACTTTCCTCTTTTGCTTTGTTTTTATCATTTGGGCCCTCGCAATTCTATTTCTTATCTGCGCCCTTTTCTTTCCCTTTTTTTTATTGAACAGCATTTTCATTGTTTGATTTTTGTCAACGCTTCGTCCGTTGATTTTGCGTCTTCTTTTTTCTCTTGCTTTTTTCTGATTGTGTGTGTCTAGTGTTTTCCCCTTTGTTATTCTTTGTTTAGCTGGTCGCTTCATCTTTTACTTACATAAGTGGCTTAAGGGGCAGGGGTGACTGGACACGGGACGTTGGGGGAATGACGCGAAAGCTACGCCATTTGTTTCTCCATTTTGCGTGTCTGATTTTTATTTTTATTTGGCATTGTTCATTTTTCGGTTAGTTGGTCTTTTAATCGTCTTTTGCTTATTTGTGTCGACTTTCTCACGATTTTGTCGATTCCACGTTGTTGTATTGTTGTTGCTTTGGCTTTTCAGCTTTGGCTTGGCGCTCGGTTTCAATTAGTTTGAGCATTGTTTAAGTGGTACTTAAGCGCTTTGTAGTCACTGATCTATTGGATACCCATTTAATTGACATTTTGCCATCGCCGGCAAGTTGAGCGCGTCTTCTTCGTACCTTCCTAAAATGTTACTCTTGTGTACTTGTTGTTAATTAGATGCCTCTCAATGTGATTTTCCCAACAACGACCTTGGAACTGTTTATTTTGCTTTGATTCTACTTTCTACACATGAGAGCAACTCCTTGTTACTAGAGAAAAAACCTTTTTGTCTTTAAGTAATTTTTGTTTTTCTGTCAACTAATCGCCTTTCTATGCACTTCTCATTGATTTTTAGTTTTTAAGAAAGCTAATTGGCAGTTTTTATTTTTAAAATACAGTTCAACGTATTTCTCATGACATAAATTGATTAATATGTCTGCAAAATATAATGCGCCTTTCTCTGCAATTCTCATAAATCTTGCTGCTTATACAACTATGAACTATGAACAACTAGGAACTATATTAATTTACTTTAATTACTTACATAATGAATTATTAATTAAAAATAACTTTCCCGTTCATGTGCTTGTCATTGAATAGCTTGTAAATGAATTCGGAGCACCTATTTATGCGCCTCCCACATGTTACTCATCTAACACTTGCTCCTTATTAAGAGATTTTTCACTAGTTCCGCTTGTTAAATATTTATACAACTAATCTGTATAATTCATCAGCTATCTCTATCCCTTTTATTTACTTCTTCGCGCAGCTGTGTACGCCTTTGTTCTAACGCTATTGATACGCTAATTAGCTGCGATAATTTATCAAATGCGCCCACACCTACACCTCCATTCACACCAACACATACACACGTGTCGCCAGCTACTAAAAATTCTGCTGCAGTAGCAAAAATTGCTACTTAATTACACGGCATCGGCATCCGCTGGCAGCAGCAACAACAACCCTCTTACCACCTCCACCTCCCCTGGCGACCCATTTGGCATTCTCATCCGTGTCGCATCGTCAATGTCACAAGTGCTGTGCAGTGTGGCAAGTTCCATTTCCTGGCACCGCCTCGGGTAATTTCACAATTAACTACTAATTGCTCATACGCGACGTTGGCTGCACGTCACTAGAACAAAGTCAGGTGGGCGACCCGCCCTCTACTCTCTCTCTCTCCTTCCCTTTCTCTTTTTCTGAAGTCTTGGCTTTTGCTTCTGCTTTTGCTCTAATTATCTGCTTTGTCACCCACCTCTGATGGTTGCTGTTGCCCACACCAGGTATTTAGTAAATTAAGTTTTAAATTTTTATTAAATGCTTTGCGCATTTTCACGCCCGTCCAACTGTTCCCCCTTGTTCGTCGCTTATGTGAAGGCTACTGTAATTAGTTTTTAATTGCTTTTGCAGTTGGCAACTATGCGACCCGCGTCCTGTAAATAGTTCCGATGCCTTTGTGCGTTTTCCACTTTCCATTTGCCAGTGCCAACTTTTTGGCTTTTCCAGTTTTTATTTGTTTCTTTTTTCCCCTTTTTTTTTACCGTGTAGCAAAGTCAATCAGCAGTTGGGCCTGGCTACGTCAGCGGCGTTTTAAATATGCCCGCACCCATGGTTCACAAAGAAAAAAAGTAATCAGAAAACTTTTGCAATAAATCTATGACATACATATAATGAAAAACCATAACGTAGGGAAGCCACTGTAAATGTCATACCCGCAAAGCCCGCAACGGTACCTAACGCTCCCTAACAATTTCAATATTTGCATATACATGTGAAACAGAGGGACATATAGAAATATGAAATAGTGTGACATTCAAATGCAATGGGCGGCCGCACTGCAAATGAAAGCTGTAAAAATAACCGATATATACGTTCTCAGACTATATGAGTTGATATTTAGATACACTTTAAAGAAGACATCAATTTTATAAGCAGATAAATAAAAAATCAATCACAATCGATAGTTTATTAATTGATATTATAACAAAAATCGATAAACTATTGATCGATAAAATATTAATCGAAATAATAATCTTAACATCGATCATTATTTCGATTAATATTTTTTCGATCAATAGTTATATCGTATACATTTTTATATTTACGTTTTTACAAATATTTCTCCGTAAAATCATGGCTAAATTGTTGAAAGGTAATGTATTTGACGACCAAGTATTTATCAATTTAAAAAAACATCGATTTATATCGGTTTTCAAGCGATAACAGATAAATAAAATTATAATCAACTTTGCTTCTATTTGATGAATTTGATAAGAAGATGAATATTTCAATAACGTCTAAATAAGGTTGGCCATTTAGGGATTGTAATTTTAATATTTTCGACATTTTAGAAAATTTCATTATTATGCTAATTAAAGCCAAGTTATTTAAAGTTGATTGACTGTGGACAGTCTTAATTATCGTACTTTGTATTGTCTGTGAGCCCACTCACAGCTATCGTTCAATCTCAATTATAGAGCAAATACGCCCACTTGTAAGCCGTAAATACACTTCACATTTCTGGGTATCAATCAATTGCAGGCAAACATTTCCGTCGACGCCGTCGCTTCTGCAAATGCCAAACACATGTCGAAAGGCGCAAAACATTGACAAGCAAAATGAAAAAATTTATGAAAAAAACAAAATGAAAATAAAGCGGCACCGGAAATATGCTGCGAAACAAGAAAAATATGTCGCACGCTGCAAGAAAAAAACCCAAAAAACAAAACAGCACGAAGAAGCAGGGACCGAATAAAAGGTGAGCAGACAGCGGCAAAGTTCCAACTCATTTTGCACAAATGACGAGCAATTTTGTGTGCCAAGTGCCAAATATTTAACATGCCCCAAATATTTGGCCAGAACAGCAGCAAAAGCCGAGTAAGTGGAGCAGCTGCTGTCAGAGTTGAGAAAATCGCTCATACGCAACGTTGACGCTGCCTCCAATTGCCGTTTTGATGGTTCATTAAAATCACTCGTCTATCGAACAATCGGACTAGTGAGGCTCAATAATATATTGAGTACAGGTGCCGACACATTGAAATAAATGCTGCTGGCAGCTGTTGCCGTCGGTCTCACCAATGGGCGTGGCCCAGACCAAAATTAATGTCTGCCGCAGGCTTAGATAAATGGCAATATAAATTTAGCTCTAATATGTTTTAAGCTGCAGCTTTTACTGCACTTTAATTGGCAACATTTCGTTTGGCTCAGCCTTAAATGTTATTAATAATAACAGTGGCAGGACAATCAAAGACACGTGTTTCAAGTAGGTGGAAATTTCTATACTTATACCATGTTAACATGGAGAACTCTTGAGAAGGTATATTAAATATGTGCCTATGTTTGACGACGTTCTTTTATATAAAACTTTTTTTAAATGCATTAATAACCGAGTCAGCTCAGTCTATCTCAAAAGCCGAATATTTCGATTGATTAAACGAGCTTGAGCCACTCAATTTTCTATTACACTTTGATTTAGTATTTCTTTACTTTTTATGTGATTAAAAGAAAATGTTTTCCAGAAAACGTTTTCAAAGCTTTAATATAATATTAAAATGCAAAAATATTTCACTTTGTTAGAATTATATTTAATTCTAGCGTATAATGAACAGAATTTAAAAAAACAAAAAACTGCTGTGTATGTCATAATTTATTTTAACTGAAATATCTATGTAGCTTTATAATTATGTATATAATATATCATTTAGTACCTATTTTAGAAGCATACGAACTTTAGGTTTTAATCTTAATCTATATGTACGACATATAAAACTATAAATTTTAAATTTAGAGATAAGTACAGCGAATACAAAAACAAACTTAATTTTTTTTAATACTTCTTAAGAATGTATGTCTAGTTTCGCACATTTAAGAGTCAGTTAAATCAAGCTGGTCTAGTTTCTTTTTTATATGCATTTAAAAATATTATTTCTATTCAGCTTTGCTATAAGACATAAAATTACACATTGAGATGCCTTAAGACTGGGTGCAGGGTATCTCCTTGTCATTCGCATTCAACAAAAGCAATCTCAATTGTTTTTTGTAACATTGCATCTAAAAATATTTTCCAGCTATTTAATCTATATTTTATTTCATTATAATATATTTTCTATATTTTGTTCTATATATTTTTCAAATGTTTTAAAGGGTAACTGATAGTCGATTACAATAAAGCGTATTTATGTATGCATGTATATTCGTAGAGTATGCCAATTTTTAGGTACTTTAGCTACCTCATAACAGGGCATAAGCACGTTGAGCACTCTCGGGATTACCATCTTGCTTGTTTTTTATTAATTTATATGCCGTACACGCAGCTGAGGTGCTTGAACCCAATTTTTGTGCGCTTCATATCTAATTTTAAAAAATTTTTTTGGCCAAAACTCAATTACATGGCGAACACTGGTGCCGCGGGCAGCACACGCCAGGTAATTGCTTGGAAATTGAAGAGTGAAGGAGACAGGAGGTGGAAAACTCTGTTAAAGTGAAAACTTTGAGCTTTGGCATACTTGCGTCTCACAATAAGACAGGATAATGAAAATCAAAAGGAGAAGCACTCACCGGAGTCGCCTTAAATTAGCAGCAAACGGTGCAATTATGCCAAAAAGTTTGGCGAAAAGACGCGTCACCAACTCGACTTTGAGCGAATGTTAATGACTTGAAGTGGTTTGCAAAGTCAACGCGAAGTATGCCACAGGTTGACAAACATAGCGCCCAGTTGCGACTTTCGACTCAATCTGGCGGAGTGGCAGCCCCCCTCCCCAGCCAGACCAGACCCTGCCAACTGCCGGAAATGGCGGAACTGTGCGAGAGGCGCCAGCTAAAATGGCTGTTTGTTTGCTTCCGGTGTGTGCAAACAACGCAAACACATTACGCATCAAGTGGGCAGCGCTCTCCACCCCCCTCCACCAGAGACCCCTCGGCAAATGTATACTTTATGGAAAAGGCGAAAACGCACTTCCTTTGGCAGCAGGTGAAAGCCACAAAAGTTAAACGGCAGAGACCGAGGAGTGGGCCGTTGGGGGGTTGGGGGCTGGCAGCACCACAAAGTCAAATGGCAAACCGCGTGCTCAACGAGTGCTACGCATTTCGAATGCTTAGTTCATCTTAATAATTCATAAAAATTTATGCGAAATAGACAGCGTTTGTGTCGGTGTCTGTTTCAGTGTTTGTTTCGCTTGCTCAGTATCAGTTCCAAGCCTTCGGTTTGCCCCGCCTACCCCCGGCTGCTCCTCCTTTGACAACATTTGTACATTGTCTGCCCCGGGCAGCTGTTTCTGCTTCCTGTGTTTGAAAGCATGCATCAAGCTGCATATTTTAATTTACCCTGTAACTATAAAATGTATGAGGGTGGGAGTATATTAAGTCATGCTCTTGCAATGTGACTGCCAAGTGTAAAATATGTGTTTATATTTTATCAATAAATCTTTTTACTAAACTATACGAAGGCTTTAAACTTTCAGATTCAAAAAAACTGAAAACATAAAAAACTAAATTCAAAGGCACTTCCTTTAATACGAAATTTATAATTATGTATTATTATTTTTGTGTACATGCCAAAAAAGTTATGATATTAACTATTTTACTTTTATAACCAGCTACAGGGCATTAGCCACTTGAGCATACTCAAAAATAAATTGTTGCTTTAGTTAACATTTTATTTTATATATTTTCTTTTGTAAAAATAAAAAGTGTTGTAGTCTTCATAGTATTTAAAACAGTTGCTGTCATAAGCATTTGGAAATAGATATATTTATATAATACCATTGTTCCATTATTTTCATAAGCGGATTTCAAGCGTTTTTCATGAAAATTTTTTTTAAAAGCACCATTATACAATTAATATATTTTTACAAATAAAATGTATTTAAAAGAAAGTAAAACAATGATGAAGTCTACTTAAAAATTGCTATGAAAATGAAATACGGAAATTTAACTTCATGCTACTCAAGAGATTTTATTTATATTCTGCGTTGTTAACAAAGTAAATAGAAATCAATTTTTCTATAATTTTATAGGAAAATAACTGAAAATCCTCTATTTAAAAACAAATAAAGTAAATATGTCAAATAAAAACCAAGATGTTAAAGCATTTCCTATGGAGATATTAATATGATCAATTGGTTTTTTTAAAATAAAAATTTAATAAAATTTTTTATCGTTAATTACAAATAGATATAGATATAATTATATTACAACAATTTAAAAAATTTCTCCGAAACATCGTCAGGTTTAATCCATTCAAATGCCAAGTCAATTATGGCAAATAATTGCGTAGCAGTAAGCGGCTTATTATTTCCAACAGAGAGAACAAAAATTCCATTTGCCTCTCCTTTCTATATTTGAACAACTGATGCGATTAACAAATGAACGGGGAAGCAACCCCTAAAAACAGTAAAAACACAGCAAACCGGGTACTTGATTCGATAATTTTCCAATACATCTGATAAAACTCTGTTCGTACAACTCATCCGTTTTATTTCTTGAGCTTTTCCCATTAATGCAACAATGTTTAAATTGTTCGTAAGATTTCGCCGGATGGTGTTCCGGGCAATATTCTGGCTGGAGTCGTTTGTTTTGAAGTATGTCAAGCGTTATCGCGTACCGATTGTTCGGATATTGCATCCGATATCGGTGGCAGTATTGCTGTTCTGCATTGGATTCTTTGTGGTATATGAAATTATCTATATACTGCCCGAGATGTGCAGCAAATCGGGCATGTTCTATAGGATCAACTGTGTGCTGGCCATTTTTTTAATACACAACATCCTGGGCAATTTGATCTATTGCTGGCGCACGGATACCAGTTTCATGGCTCTGCCCAAGGATCGACAGGATCCGCTGCCGGCGGAGGCGCATCTGTGGCATTTGTGCACCCACTGCCAGATGCTTGTGCCGCCACGCGCCTGGCATTGTCGCCTCTGCGGCTGTTGCATACTGAAGCGGGATCATCATTGCAACGTTACCGCCAATTGTATTGGCCATGCCAATCAGCGTTATTTCGTTATTATGTTGCTCTACTTGACCATCGGCAGCTTCATTGCCTGCATCTACAATGTGGTGCACATTTGGAGACGCCACCATATGTTGGGTGAACCGCTCCCCTTTCTGAGCTTATCGATTACCATTGATCCGCAGCCCAATATTGATGCTGATCGGCAATACGACATTAATTGGCTGATCATCAATAGCGCGATCCTCAAGCTGAATGTGCTGTGCACTGTGATTGCCGCCTCACATCTGGTGGTGCAGCTCGTGCTGATCATACGAGGCAGCTGTTTATACTCCATTTGGGAGCGCTCCTTTGATCTGGGCTTAACGGGTAATATGCGCATAGTGCTGGGCAAGCGGATGTTTTGGACGGTTCTGTCGCCATTTGTGAACAGTCCCCTTCCCCACCATGGCAGTCAATGGCAGCAGGACGAAGGGAGCAAGAAGCCTGCATAAATGGAATCAACTTTTATCTATATCTACACACAAACACACACACACACACACACACACACACACACACACAGACACACACACACA
>SCDS01000796.1:0-18901 GCA_004149465.1 Drosophila nigromelanica
CCCCCCCTCATATCCGAAAAAAATTTTATTTATTTAAATTTAGTATTGTGCATTTCTCTTTTAATGGATTGTATTTGTCATAATTAATAAGAGATTAATTCTGCATTGCACAAATCATGCCTGGCTGTACGTTATATTACACTGTGAACGAGTATTGCGCTGTCGATTACACCCGACTGCAACGTTTTTACTTGTTTTTCTCTTCATTTGAACCAATTGAAATTTATTTTTCTTATGATTTTTTTGCCGTTGGGCCTGCGGCCAGCATTTCTCAAGCTTCAAGTAGCTTCAATTTGGAACGCGCCTGCCAAAAACAACACTTCAAAAATGTTCGCAAGTTGCTTTTTTTTATTTTGAATTTTTTTTATTTTTTTGCAAATCACGCAAATGGTTTGATTACGCTTTAAATTGATTAATATCGCTTGTGATTGTTGTTGCTATTGAAAACTTTCAAAAAATAAAGGCGCAACAGAACAACAGCAAAAATAATGTTCTATGAATTTGAAAGCAGCAGAATTTAATTGAATTAATAGGAGCGGAATAGAATAGAACAGGTCGTGTTGTACACAGACACATAGGCCGGCCCCGACCGAAGCATACCCAGTTTGCGGCAAAGACGGTTTGGGTCCAGTTGGGTGAATGGCGCATCGTCATTGCCAACACGTCTGCCAAGTGTTTGATGCTGACGCTTTGAAGTTCTTTTTATACGCTTGAATTACACAAAACTCAAAATGGATTTTGACAGACAAACAGCTTTCTAGAGACCTTTCGAAAGCCGCCAAATTCGCAACAGCACAGCAAAAAGCAGAAAAAAATCAATTTTCGCTTAACTAGCCGTGGAAACTATTTGTAATTTTTAGCAATTTGGCCCGATCTAACCTTTTCTTTTTTCCCATTATTTTCTTTAGTCAATTATGAGCTGGCAAACGCCCCAATCAATTTGCCCAGCACGAAGGTAGCGCCAAATTCTGCTCAGACTGCACAACATCGATCAATGAATGGCATATTCTGGCCGTATTTTGCAGGTGGGCTTGCTGCAGACCAGTTGCGCGTGGTTTTCCAAAGCCAATGGCCTTCGGTGACCAACCGAAGCGACGGACGTGTGGGGAGTGCCTGTCATGCACGCAGAACGGAAATGCAAAGCACAAAACTGACAAAGCGTTGAACGGAACTTGAAAATTGTTTGCCTATTGATGGGCCAACAAATTATTATACTCATGCATATGCACACACACACACACACACACAGTCACATAGATGTAGTCTGCTATCTCGCTTTGTTAAATATCGCTACTCTGAGGAGGAGATTTCCAATTAATAAATGTATGGCCATGATATAACACTCAAGTGCTGCTCAATCACTCAACAGTTACTCAATTTTACTCTCGCTTCACTCACACGTTGTATTCGTGGTGACTTTATCTGCAAAATCTACATAATGTTAAGCATCTGCTGTAGAGTAGCATAAATTCATCCCACATGCACTGCCAGCAGAGTGTGGTGAGTGTGCTTAAAAGCGCTGCTCAGCTGCTGTGTGCTCTCTCTCACTCTCTTTTTGTTTATGTGGGTGAGTGAGTGTCTGCCAGAGTTGAGTAATTGTGGTCACTTGATGCCTTTTCAAGGTGAAAACATTTTTGCATTAATTGCAAGTGTTGATTTGTTTTCTTTAATGCAAATTGTTAAAACAATATAGCTCTTGTTAATGTTATTGGAATTGATATTGTAACTTTAAGTGCTTGTTCTCGACTTTTATGCTCTCTTATAAAGTCATTAAATACAAATTGAAATCAATAGTTGTGCGACGTTTGGCGTCGTAAAACGTGCCAAGTTTGCGCTGCTTTTGAGTGTAAAGCGCTCGAGGCAGAGCACGAAAGCGCAGCAGCTTTTCTACAGACGTGTGGAAGGGGTGACGGACGGAGGGCGGACGGAGGGAGGGGGCGTAGGGCAGGCACTGTTTTACAAGCTGTGCTGTGCTTTAAAGAGAGCAGCGCGTGGTCGTGTTGCTTGCGGCATGTTGCCCGTTGGCTCATTGGCTTTAACATTTGAGCCTTATTCTCATAAATTTATTTCACTTACTGCAAAGCACAGTTAGAATCGCACGACTGCGCGACGCCGCCGCGCCTCGCCTCAGTCCCTCCCAACCTTCCCCGCGGCGCACGTTCTTTTTAATTTTCTGATAACTACAAATAGGTTCGACACTCGTGCAGCAAATTTTTACCGCTGCTGTTGGGTGTGGGGCTCCGAAGTTGTGAGGGGGGGGCAAAAAATCCAAACATAATGCGCGCCCTGCATACGTGATGAGCTCAGCGTCCCAGCGACGATGGCTGATGACGACGACGCGAACAAAAGTTCTGCACGTTGTTGCTTTTTTTACTGTTTCGAGATGGCTGGCTTCATGAGTAGGGGTATTTTGATTTTCTTACGTAATGGACAATACATTAACGTTGGTATCTGAGAGACTATCAAGTTGATCTAAATGTGCCTACTTAGTTGGCAGTTAAACATTGAGAGCAGATATCCTGATGAGACTTGGTGGATTTGCTTCATATTATAATATGTATTTATATATTATATAGCCGACAGTCGAAAAAATAATACAATCAAATATTATTTCATAATTTTTAACTACTAATATTATATTTATAATTTTAAATGTACACTTCAAACGTTGTTTAATACTCCAGTAAAGGGTGTTCAGTGTTCGTATTAGTTTTCACTTGTGTTAACTTTTTTCATTTTTGCCATTTTCGCTTTTCGCACTTTGCCGGTGTATTTTGATTCTTTTGGGTCGTGTCGGCGTTGAGTTCGGTAGACTGATTTTATTTATGCGCCGCTTGTGGCAACCTCATAATTCAGTGTGTGAAGTAACATTAATTTGCCACGGACGCTGACGTCGCTGCAAGTGAGTTTCTCTTGCTTGCAACTGCAATTTAATTGGTTCACCTGGCTGGCTACATACAGCTAGCTTTGCCACATATATGCGATCTGTCCGTACTCGTAATGTCAAGGATATTGTTAAATTCGCATGTTTAGATTTTTGTTTTTTTTTACAAATTGAAACTTTATCTTTTATTTCTTTACTCTATTCTGCCAAATGCTTCCCACTCTGCCAGAAGCACTCAGTAAACTTTACTGCCCGTTAGCATAAATTTTAAAATCGCCCATAAACTTAAATAGCTGTGGAAATTGCTTTTAAAATGCTCAACGCGTCGACGGTTTGGGAGGAGCGAACTTTTCGGGGATCTTACATTATTTATAAAAAAAAACAAAAACAAAATATACACGCGATATTATATATGTATATACACATTACGTATGTATATCGCTCATCTATATGCGATTTTTGGCAGAATTCACTTTTAAGGCAACAAGTTCAACGAACTGTCTAATCAAAAATTCATTTGCGAAAAGAGCTGCACAAAAAAGAAACGTCAAATGTGATCACTTGATCAGTATATGGACTTGATGTAGGCATCTGATATAATGGTTGAAAGTTGTGAAATTTTGTTTTGGTTTTATTACCGATTAATGCGGGAAGAAAGCAACTTTTTGTGCGCAAAGATCTTTTTGTATCTCTTCTTATACATATATCTGCATAAAGTGGGTGAAATTTGTTTTATTTCGAATCCTAAGCTGTGAAATTTGCTATTTTACGTTTTTTAAAGAACTAAAGCAGGTAGAAATCAGGTTTTTTTGTTGGACTGACACACATTACCTTATTTATTTTATTTATAGTAATAAAATAAGTTTAAGTTACATAATTAGGTATTATGTTAGTCCAAGACGAACACTAGATAACTATTCTTAGAACTAACACTTTCTGTCCGTCTCGCTTGTTTATTTCTCTTTATTTATAATGTATAGCCGAAACCATCACATATGGTATTAATTAAGTTGTTTATTCACTTCAAGAGTTTCTAAACTCTTCGTCTCTATCTTACAACTAATACAATCTCACTCTTTATCTGTTGATTTAACTTGGTATTATAACAGCCCAAAGTAGGAAGAAAGTAACTTTCTGTTCCAAATCCGCGTTCTCCCAGTTTCGCACTTTCCTTCCTTTTTTAACTGTTCCCGTCTCAGGCATATTAAATAAGTTCTTTAGCCTCTGGTTAGGTCATCTCAGATCTTTTTTCGCTTGCCTAACGAAGCGCATACCTGATAATAACTTATGATCATTATCCATATACATATATAAACATACGTTAATCGCGCCAGTCAAACGAACAAAAAGCATAATCATGCTATTAAAGAGCCCAACTCAAAAATTGCATAATAATTCTTTTTTATGTGTCTACTCGCTTTTGTTGATTGCAAAATAAAATATTTTTTTTATTTTGTTTAATTTTTTTTTTTAATTTTTTGTAGGTATATTTAAGCAACTTCATGAGCTCTTTGATCGCTCTCTATTGCCCACACGCTCTTAGGCTCTCTATAACCAGCGGTCGTCAGTTTTTATGCTTGAAAAATTGGGACAGCAATTTGCACGCTTAAGAGTTGAAAACAGAAGCAGAAAAAAAAAACTAAAAACAGATATAAAATGAAATAACAACCAAAACAAAACATGAAAAAACACGGAGCGCACAATTTAAAATGTTTTTTGATTCTAACGGAAGTCGTCGCTAATGTTTGTGACTTGTTGTTGCAGCAGCTCTTAGCCAGCTTTTGGGCACTGGCAACTGGCAACTGGCGCTGGCTGCTGGCGCTGATGACCCATGCTAATTGGCTAATTGCGTTTAATTGCCTTTTAACACATATTTCCAAGTCTGTGTGTGTGTATTTTTGTGTGTGCTTGTGTTTTTCTTTTGGGTCTCTTGCCTGGAAGCTGAACAGTTTTTTAAAATTAAAATATATTTATTTAATGCGTCCAGGCGGCGGCTCATTAGCGCAAATTTGGCCCCACACTGCGAACGGTTGGGAATTTGGCTAAAAGACAGCTGAAATTTAGAGGAGTTTCCACAGGACTAAGGCGTTGGAATATAAAGTCAACATCTTGGAAAGCAAGATGCAGCAATATGCATTTTAAGCCGATATTCATGTTTGATGGCATTTCTATCATGATTTGTCCTACAGATTGATTATAGATATAAAATATTCGCATTATTGAAACTATATATGTATTTTTTGATTTTTCGGTAAAAAAAAAAAATCATGTTATGTATGTAAGTATAAAACTTAATTCTTTAAAGCTTCTGACTTATTCTACTACTATACTTTTTTCTAATTATGCACAAAATTGACTCTAGTAATTACTCTAACCCATCGAGATAGCCCTTGAAAAACTATTCAAAGCTTATATTATAAGCGACTAACGGAAGTTACCCTATTTGCCAATCGCTAAAATTCCAATTACAAAAACACATGAGAGAAGTGCAAAAACTAATTAAAATATGCGCCCGTGCAGAGGCAGCTCGAAAACAAAACTGTAACTAAAGTCAGCTGATTTATGGGCCACTAAGAGGATGCAGATTCAGATACAGATACAGTAGCTGCAACAGCAACCCGATGAGAGTCTAAATTTAAAGAGCTCTTTTGCTGTTGTTTTCCCGCACCCGCTTGAATCCCTCTTCCGTTGCTGCTGCTGATGCTGCTGCTGTTGTCCACAGTAATTTATGTCGCAGCCAAAAAAACTACATAAATTGCGCACAAGTGCCGCCGAGTGTGGCACATGCGGCACAAATGGATGGCAGCGAACGAATTGAGCTATAAATGTAACTGCGAAACGGTGTTGCGAGCTGGCGAAATGCGATACCGCATGATTAATTTGATAGGCCCTGGAGTGGCCCCTCGTGGCCACTGTTACTGTGACTGTGGCAACAACAATGCCAGCTGCCTTCTGCCTGCTGCCAGCTTATTAGTTTGTATCTCATAGATGCGGCCGTGCAACACGTTGCATGTCAATGGCCATAATTAAGCATGCGAAAACGGAGCAGTTTTCCGAAATGAAAACAATGCGGGCACCGACTGCAGCACCAGAAATTACCCTCCCCCTCCCCTTCTCCTTCCCCGCTCACCTCCACCCGTCGCATGATGGCCATTTTCATTAATGGTCGTCGCTGCCAGAAAATATGCGTACCCCTTGGCACACCCGCCCCTGTCCAACGTCCACACATTTTGCTATTGTCTTGCAGCGCGTTGCACTTTTTGTCTGTTGCATTGTTTTTAGCCATGTTTTGATTTCAGCATCAGCCACAGTTGTCAGCGTTGCCTCCTCTCGCCAACAGTAAATACACACTCCCAAAAAAGAAAAAAGAGAAAAAAGAATAAAACCAGCCCCCCTCCTGGGGCTGTCATTATTTCAATGTTTTTCTCTGGCATTGTTTTGTTTTCAGTTATTTGTACCCTGTAGCCGAAAAGGCCAAAAAGGGGGCGTAATGCATGAAAGCACCGGAAGAAGGCAGATCCTACAAAGATTTATGCACTATATTTCCTCATCAACATGGCAAGTTGGGGATATATGGGAAATAGGATACAGGAAAGTACTTGACAGGTTTTCAAAATATATTACAAATAAGGGGTCAAAATTTCAAATATAATCACTGGGTTTAAATTAAAGACTGCAAAACTCTAAATTGTTGATAATGGCTCCGTATACAGTTGAATTTTTTTTAATTAGCTTATTTTTCATTAAAAACAATTTTCATTCCACATTTTACCCAAAATTAGGCTGGAATTGGTTTCCTAGTAACTTATTTTCCTTTATTTAACACAAAAAACAAAGCAACAAAGCAAATACTCTCCTAAGAATCTTTAACAGAATTTATATTTCAAAAGTTATCTCTTAATCCGACTACCACCCAAAACCTAAGATTTGAGTACAGGGTATCTGATGGTCAATCTATGTGTGCTTTTTGTTTTGTCTCGTTGGCGGAAAGGACTGCAGCGACAAAGTCGACGATGCCGAGGTCTTGGTCTCTCTTCGGTCTCCCCCGTCCCTTGTTCGCTTTTCGCCGCTTGGGGCGCTTTCGGCATTGCATTCAAATTGTGAGGAGGGCCCACCCACCCACCGCTGCTCCACATCGTTGCCGCTGCCGCTGACGCTGCCTCTGCCGGCTGATAGCGCAGTGCAGCCACGTTTCCGTGACCTTTTTTAAGCAGCACATTTGACCTTATTACGAGCATTTCAATTTGTTGCTTTTATTGTACTCAGCTTTACACTAAAGCCATGAAATTAGTTTTGAGCATTTGCCATAAAAGTGTAATGGCAAATTGTTTGAGGTAGAGATTTGATTTTGGAATTTCGTATCCCCTCACGGCGTGCAGAGATATTTTCTGATGATTGCTTTGACCTAGGAAATGTTTGTTTTTATTATTATTGTTGTTTGGTCGCTTGTTTGTTTATCTTAGATGCTTATTGCATTGGCTAAAGCTAAAACAAAAGCTGCAAGCGAATACAATTCGCAGATTAACGAGTAATTGAAATTATGATAAAACCGACAAAAACCTTCAGATGAAGCCGCCAAGGTGTGAGTCTTAAAAAAGTATTATTTAAAAGTTGTATAAAAATGCAATAATATATTGTTAACAGGACTTCCTTATTAAGATAAATGCTCAATTTATGTTCACTCCATTTGCAGAATTGCTTAAAATATGCTTTGAGATAAAGCGCCCTGTTAATGTTAATGTAATGTTAAACTTATACTGCTACAATCAAAACTGTCCTGTGTTACATTTAAACCACTCAAAAGCTGATACTGTGTTGAATTAAGAAACGCACCTTGCTCTCCCGCTCTTACAAACTCTCTCCCTCTCTCTCTGCTCACGCTGCATTTGCCTTGCAGAGTTCATCAAGTGTAAAACAAAACAACAACAATAAAACTAGAAAAAAAGCTCAACAGAGCAGCAAATTTCAAAAGGCGGAATTGCGCCGATAACAGCAGCAGCAACAACAACAACAACAACAACGAGGGTAGCAACAACAACAAACACAACTACAAGGTAGACCAAATTAAAGTAAAGCAGCCCGCAGTGAACGCGTTTCGCTGCGTTTGCTGCGTTCCTCTTCAGCGGCCACCCTCAGCGTCAACATCAGCAGCAGCAGCGCGGACGGCGGCTTTGCGCATGCGTACCTGTTGCTCTGCTGGCGTCGCGACGTCGCTGCTGCGCTGCCTGCTTGTATGACTCAATGGAACAGCGCAGGCCTGTCAACTTTTTTTTCTGTCGGTTGTTTTTTTTGGAGGGGCAGTGCTTTTTCTTTTTTTTTTTTTGTTTGTTTGTCGTGCAACATGTTGGCGGAAATAATAAATTCTAGCTCGACAACAGCAACAACAACGGCAGTTAAAAGCGATGCTGTCTTCGTTGTTGTTGTTGTTGCTGTTGGGTAGCATGACGTACTCGAAACAATTACACATGACAGCATTCAAGAAGAAATCAAAAGGATTGCTGATATCGTCATCATACTCCCCACACCCCCCCTTGTTATTCGTCTCTATTCATTTTGGTTTCATTTCTTTGGTGAAAATATTGCTCATGTAACTGAGAAATTTTGTTAAAAAAAATTAAAGAAAGAGAAAAAGCTTTTTAATACCTGCATATATGTTATCTAGATGCTTTGATCCGTTTGTTAGGGTTGTCTCAAGCGTAACAACTAAATTAACAGCGTTTAAGTTAAAACGCATTTAAACAAGAAGTAAAAGAAGAAGAGCAGCAGCGGAAGATCCAAACCAAGCTTGTGTGCATAACAATAATATGGTGGGAAATTTTCATTTGTATTTTGTGGATAGTTATTTTTCTTTTTTTTGTTTTTTGTTTTTTGGGTTTGTGAGTCATAGGGGTGAATTCTGGGCAAAAGCGTGTGAAAGATTGTTGAAAACAGGGAAAACACCCAATGCGCAATTTCGGTTTAATGCGCAGCATAATAAAAAGTTAGGAGCTCAACGAACCAAAAACTGAAGACAAATGGTGATATGTTAATGGGTTAAGGTTCCTTCGATAAAAAGAAACACGCTCGACAATAAGTATGTAGGTATAAAGTTATTTTATGCTTACTCAAAAATGTAAATATGTATATTATATTTTGAGAATTTATTAATAATACAACTTTTAAATAACTGTACAATTTGTGTAAACTTTCACATATTATTTTGCTTGGCAAACTTTTCTCACTGTGTAACTAAGTACAATCATTCCTTCAATATTTCTTATTGTATGCTTAACCCTTTTGCCATTGATATGCTGCTATGCAGCCCATACTTATGTTAATTATGCCCACTCTGGCAATTCCAACTGTGGTCCCATCTCACACGAAGGCAACGTCTCCCGCCCCCCTCCTTTTAGCCACTCTCATCGAAGAGCGAAAAGCAATTTCATGGCTCTTAGGCAGGCACTTGAAGCCACTTGGTGCGCTCCAAAGTTAAAATGCTTTCAATGGCAAACTAATTGTTTGGCCATTGCTGGAAGTCTAAAATGCAGCGACTGCTTCAACTGGCATTTAAATGATGGCCTAAACGCAAACGCAAAACGGGCCAAATGCGGCCTGCCTGCAACCTGTCGTTGCCAACTCGTTAGCCAAAATCAACACACAAACAAACTGTATCAATGTGTCAATCAAAGGCTGCCACACTGACAGATTGCCGTGTCCGTCGTCTCCGAGACAGTCATGCAATGCAATGCAGCGTATGCGTATGGAGATGCCATGGAAATGGTTTAATTGGCCAACAAGACGCAGCAGCTACAGCAGCAGCAGCAATGGGAGAAATGACCAAATAATATGGCCAAATAGTTTCCGGTATGGCAAATGCCTAATGAGCTGGCGACGATTTCACACACTCGAATAGAGCCCAAAATGCACAACGGGTTGCGCCCAGTGCACCGATCAAGGCCACAAGTTAGCCATATGGCAGCAGTAGCAGCCAGTCAGTTAGTGGCCGAGTTGTTAACGTCTTTCTTTGGCGTTTAAACGCATTCTTTGGCTTTACGACACCAACAGGCAACAGCAGCAACTAATTGGTAATAAAAACAAAAGTTGCACTACAGAAAGCTGATCATTAAATACACTAACATTAACAAGAGATATTTATGTGATATAAGACAAACATTAAATGATATGTTAATATAATATTGCTATATAAAACAGCACATAAGTTGCAAAAAAATAATGTCAGTTAAAGCTGAAAAAAAAAAAAATTTGAATATAATAATTCTGCTTCTCATTTTGGCGTTTTTTTAACGTAGCTTGAACTATCCCACATAGAAATGAGTTCAGATTTTATAACCTCAACCTTTTCTTTTGGAAATCCATTGCAAAACAAAGTTTCTTTAACAAAAAGTGGGATTTGAAAAGTTTATTTGTTTGACAGCTGTCGGATATAGTATTGCGATCTCGACGCTTTCAACATATTGTGTGCGTGCCATAAAATCAGGCGTCTGTACCGAGTTTCATCGAGATAGGCTCGCAGAGAGCGATTAGTTCGCCGAGTCGTATTGAAATAGCGCTGAAAATAAATTTAACAATTAAATTGCCGAGTTGTTTGTTTGGTTTTTAATTACGTCTAGCCGAGACACGCACTAACGCGTGTGTCTTGGCTTTTGTGGCATTTGTGGAACCGTTGCTTGAAATTGCCTTGACAGTTGCAAAGTTGCAACGAATGTTGCAATTGTCGAGCCTCTTATTCAATGAAAACTAAATTGTTATGATATGTTGTTTTCCCTTCCCCGCCACCAAATCTCTTGCGCGCTCTGCTTTACATTTTTGCTAAATTTATTTCATTCACTGCAATTGCAATTCATGAATAAAACATAGAGCGGGCGCGCGATTTAACCCATTTTCCATTTATCTCGAATTTTCCTGCAATTTTCGTATGCCTCATATATGCACTTGTACATATAGATGGCTATATAGATATAGACATAAAGCTATTTTTTTTTTTGCAAGACGCGCCAACTTCGACTATAAATAAATATAACACTTGCCACAGCTGAGGAAATTCTTTGCTGGCTTCGATAAATTTTTGTGGGACCTTTCCGATTTTTTGCCGTACCCGACCCCCCCCCCCCCTCCCAGTTCTCTGCAGCCATCAACTGAAAATGTGCAAAAATCAACAGAGTCACATTTATTTCTCTCCGCCTTTTAACCTGGGGCAACAGCCACGCCCACTGCCTGACGATTGACAATCTGAAATGGAAATGTGCACAGAGTACCATAACTTACAGCTTCCCTATGCATATATAACATATATGTTTATATATATATAGCCATAATGATGTTGGGATTTGATGTGCGCTCTTAACGAAGTGCCAGGCGTCTATTTTCCTTATTTCTTTTTGTATTTTTGTAATTCCAAAGTGAATTCTAGCGGTTCGGTGCAGAGTGAAAGAGGAAGAAGCAGCAGATGCGTGAATAGATCCAAGCACAAATATTGACAAGATTTTGAAAAGTTGCTGAATGATTTCTAGCGTTTCTTTTATAATTGATTTCTTTAAAAAATCTTGGGAAATCACAATTTATAGCATAATTTACTATACTAATTTTATTTACTAATTTACTATACTACTATAAAAGAAAAAAATTATTTTTTTTATAGTTAAGTCAGGCTAGATAAATATAGGATCAATTAATATCTGAGGCAAGTACAAAATATGCAATAAAATTCATTATGATTGTTTAATTTAGCTTGTAAATACAACGTCTGACTTCATGAGTAACTTCCAAAATATATTTCATGGCTGAATTAAAAGTTAGTTTCATTGATGATTTTACGACCAAATTTCATGAATGATTTCTCTTCTAATTTAATGTCTTAAAAATTCTGTTCATCTACATTTATTGCGGGTGTAAACATTTATCTTTAGGGCGTTATTCTTGCCTTTATTTATTTTTATTTTCTAGCAATTATTTTTTCTCGCGGCATTTGTTTGTAAAAATTTTAATTTTACCTTTGATTTTTACACTGCTCGAGCAAAACGAACAGATTTTTAACCACAGTTGCTTGAACTACGAAAAATCCCTGTATATATATTTTTCACAGCACTGGGCATTTTTGTTTTTATAAGCTTAAGCATTTTTATGATTTTTTCTCTTAATTTATATTCGTTTATGTTTGCCAATTAAATCTTTTTCCTAGAATTCCAGAAGCGATTTCTCTTTGTTCAGCAATGTTTATTCTCTATAATCCAATGCATACGATAATAAATTATTTAAGTTCATTTTAAATAAAGAATGGGATTAATGAGCAAACTGTCTGTATATGCTCGTAAATTAGAACGCGTAACAGAAAAACTAGAATTTGCAAAAAATGGCCAATGTCTATTATATAACAAATTAAAAATTAAGCAAATGTATATACCTTAACTCAAATGTATTCATATAAACTGTAAACTAATTGCATTTGTTGAAACTTAAAAAAAAGATTGCAAATATTATTATTAATTTCTTAATATTGTTACTGTTAATTTTTTTTTGCTTCTGAAAATTAAAATTTTTGAGCGTGTAGTGAACTTTTCACACATTTGTATTTATTTTCTCACAGTTCTGCACTTTAAGAGCTCTGGGAAAAGGTTAGTTTCAAATGTGTTTATATTCTAAACAATAAAAATAAACAAATGCTTCCAAAAATATGTGTTTAAAGACGCTTTAAGCGAAAGCTCGTAAACTTTTAAGTGACCTTTAAGATTTGCTCTAAAAAGCTATTTCTTCCCGCTGTTTTCTTGGCCATAACAAAAATTGAAAAAAATATGGCAGCTAAGTTTTTTTTTTATCAAAACGAAATTCTTCAATAATTGAGGCCAATTTTTGTTATTGTTTATAAACTTGGCCAGGTAAAAGAGCAGGTAAGGGGGAGCTTTAGCTGTCAAGGCTCTTTCTGATTTGCTTTGCAATTAGCCATAGAATTTTGTTGCTGTTCATTTACCATTTAATTATGTTAACGCCTTTTCCCAATCATTAGGACGGCGCAAGGCAAAGGTCAAACATAATTTAAATGAATCACTGATGAGGATGGTGGGGCTAACACGGCGAAGGGGTTTAGTGTAAATATGTAAATGAACAGGAAACAAACGAAAGGCCATTCAATTACTTGTGGCTGGCAGATACTTTTCAACAACAATTTGATGGCCTTTTGTTTTGGCTACAAGCCCAACTTACACACTCTCTCTCACTCTCTCTTTCTCTGTCGCTCTCCTTCTCTGTCTGACTGTATTGGGATATTTGAGCCAAAGTGTTGCCACTGGCAACTGCCTCATTACGAAATGTCGCCAAGATTTGCGGCTTAAAGAGACGCCGTTAAAAACGTAATGGGTAAAAGCAGCAGCAGCAACAGTAACAACAACAATTGCAGTCTATTATTTTTATTTATTTTTCTTTATGATTGTCACTCGATACGCCATTGTTGTTGTTGTTGTTGTTGTTGTTGTTGGCCTCTTGGCCACACTTCAATGGCGCTGAGGCGCATAATTTGAATTTTTCTAACGCAGCTGCTGCTGCTCAACGCTTTCCCCGTCGCCGGCTGCAACACCAACAGCCGCCCCTCCCCCCTCGCCCCACCCACTTCCCGCTGCCTACCAGCCCAGGTCTGGCTGTGTAGGAGTTGTTTGGCCGCCTCGGCATGCTTAAGAGTTCATTGCATTTGCCTGATTTTCACTTTCAATTGGCAAAACCGCAAACATCGCTAACGTTGCGGCGTCTTGTGGCAGCTGCTGTCACAACAGGCGACGCATCGCTGCGGCAGCCCCACGCAACCACCGGCAACAACAGCCGGGCCAATTGTGTTGACCAACAAGTTCAAATGCGTGCATTTAGCTGGCGCCATCTAGCGTTCAGATTGATTGTCGCTGCATTTTATAATCGACTTGTGCGTTAAGCTTAAAATATCAGCCATATCAAATGTCTTTATGTTTTTTATTATTTGCGCGCGTATCAGACCATGACCAAAATAAGTATTACGCCACATATGGCAAATTTTTTCATATATACAAATACATATCCATATATATATATATATATAAGTAATGCTTATAAAAAAAAGGTTGGTTTTTTTCTTTTTGACATTAAGCCTAATTGACGTAATTTGTTTGGGCCAAAAATGCTATGAACTGTGTTGTGAGCTGCGAGCTGACATTAGCGATTTGTCTGTAGAACAAGTGGAACACGCGACAGATGATAATAATACCTATTTATAAGACAGAATAATATCATATAATTACAAGCTTACAAATCTAGAAAAGTTTCGGTATAATAACCTAAATGGTCTTTTATTTGTAATGAGATATATTTAAGTAATGTAGTGTTCTTCATTTGATTTTCAATTCAGTGATAGGATTTTAAAAGCTCTTTCTAACTTTTTATAGATTTACCAAGCATTACAAATTCAAATTTTTAATTGTTTTCAATCTCAAGAAGAGAATTTCACAAGGTTCTTATAATTATTTTCAGACGTTTTGTGAAATTCCTGGCATGATTTTTAATCCAGAGCGATTGAATTTAATTTAGTGTGTATTTAATGGAAATATAATCTAGTCTATATTGTATATTAATTTTTTTTTTGTCATGAGCCAGCTAATTTTAATTATGTTTAAAATATAAAAAACATGCACGTAATTGGCTTAAAACTTTCTAAATTTATTTCAGTGACGTTAACTAATGCAAATAGAGCAGAATTATAAAATATTTAAGGGCTCTCACGTGAGAGCAACAGAGGAAGAGCGAATTTAACTGTTAGTCGTAGATGGAGCACCCGCAGTGGGTTTCCAGCATTCAAGAGTAACCTCTCACCCACAATTAAATATGCTTTATTGATGCTATAAACCCCACAAAGCTCTCGCATGGATCAAACAGCTCTCTAAACAAGCCCCCACATATTCACACAAACACTCACACACACACACACACGCACATAAAAAACAATCCATAAAATGTTCGCACATAAATCAAGTTGACCTTAAAAGAAATAGAAAAAAAAAATTGTCATAACACGGCCACCGTGACGAAGCTGGAGCTGAAGCTGGATAAGAAGCCATATTCCCACATGCGGCTCCTGCTGACAGGCTGTCAAGGCTACAAGCCGGACAGCCGGACGGACAAAGGGGCAAAACAACAAGGTGACATGAATATCCAGTTGCTCCGAAAAAGGAAACCAAACTTTTGCCAAGGCAACGGCTACCAAGGCAAGTAAAAATACACACACCAATACAGAAGAGAGCTTATGTATAGATTGCCCAACGTAGCGATACCCTGTATACAGCTTCATATAAAGCGAACTTAGCCCCCATATACAAATAATATATTATTTTTAGATATAGAATCTATAGTTGATTTTTCAAAAACTTTATTTTTTTTCTAGCTTAGCACCTTAAGAGTTCAGATATAAACATTCAAAATGTAATTATTTTTTATATGTTTACAAGTACAAGCATCTGCTACTATAAACATACACATGCAAATAGACATTAAATTCTATTCCATAAAAAAATTAAATAATTAATTTATTCAATTAATTAAAAATAAATGTTTAGAGGTAAAAGCACAGTTCTAATTAGCGAGAGTTAACTGTGTTGAAAATTGTACGTAGTTAAATATGTAGTTCTTTTGGTATTTGACAGACAGATAAACAGAGACAGACATCGGCTCAATTTCTTAAGCTGATCAGAAGTGTATAACTTTGAAATACCCTTTGAAGGCAACTTGAATGGATACAACAAGCTTGTAGAATAGAAATATGAAGAAGCAGGCAGGGCAGAGCAATAAAGGAAGAGAGGGCGCAAGATAGACAATAAGATTAAAGGAAGGCGCACAAGAAGCTCACCTGCAAAGACCAAGTGACGGCAAGATTCATATGCCGCTGCATTTGTTGTTGTTGCTGTTGTTGTTGTTGCAGCTGATTAGCCGGCGCTGCGTTAAAATGTGCCAAGTTGCTGTTGTTGTTGTTGTTGCTGCTGCTGCTTGTCGTGTAACGTCGCGCGGGCAGCGCGGGCGGCGGCGTCAAGCAACAGGGCAGCTCCTGTTGCAGCTCCTGCGCCAGCTGTTGTTGTTGTTGTTTTTGCTGCTGCTGCTGCTTGGCCTCAATTTGCGGCGACTTCTTGGCCAACGAAATCAAAGTCGAGCGGCGACGGCGACGACGACGACGCATCCGCAACGGCGACGGCTGCTGGAAAAGTTTGCATTGTATTTTGCATATTTGTGCGCGAACCGGAATTTAATTTGATTTTCTTTAGAAATTTATAGTATTTCTGTTATTTTCTTGTATTTGTTTTGTGCAGGCTTAATTTGGCATTGTTGGTGTTGTTGTTTTTGCTAATTTGCTTTGATTTTTTGTTTAGTGCATTTTTTCACGCACGCTGAAAACACACACGCACACACACACACATACGCAAATTCCCGCGCACACACACTCGCGTATTGGTTTTTTGACAACTGCTTTGTTTTGTTAATTTCACACGCATTCAATTTTAATTTTTTTTATTTATTTGCCTGGCATTTGTTAATCGAAACCAAAATAAAAATCAACGTCAATTTTCAACACAAAAATAACGCGCGCGCACCGTTAAATTGAACACTTTGCGCAGGAACATCCGCGCCGATCTACTGCTGGTGTACGAATGAGCTGGCGAAGAGCAGAGCGTAATAGAGCAGTGCAATGCAGCAGGCTACTCAAACTGTATGTTAATTAACAGAGCCATGTTATTGCCGGCCGCTCAGCTGTTATGCGGAGTAGAGTTGGGATTTTGTGTGTACTAATGTTTTTAATGACTGTAAAAAATTGTTATGATGTTGTGATACATAGTTATGTCTGTCTCAGATCAGAAACGAAACATATAATGCTCATACATGCGTACCTGTCACACATGTAAGCTGAAATCGCGCTGAGATTTAAAGAGCGGTAACTTTCAATCTTGACGCTGTTATTGCTCACTTGCTGCTCACACGCTGTTATGTTAAAGAGTAGGCATGTAATGCTCAAATGATCTGTTATTGCTAGTAGAGGCTGTTTAACACGCGCGCTTATAAGAATGCAACAAATATGTAAGTGGGTAGTCTATTTAACAGCGCAGCCCAAGACTATGCTATTCAAGCTATAAAGCGGCCAAATAAATAATGTATACATATAAACCTTAAATAAATGCACACGCTTTTATCCAAATACATACAGGTGCATATAATTTACATATTTTTTTATGACACACAAATCTAACCAGCTACAGCTTATGAGCCAACTGCTCTAAGTTAAAGCGAACAGCTGCCAAAATGACATTATTAACTGTTAAGAAAAGTTTGCAGCAAGTGTAAAGTGTCAGTCCCTAAATATTACACAATTTGTAAAAAAAGTGATATAAATAAGTGGAAATGTCAGTTGTCTTCAATGGGTAAGGGAATTAATATTGCTTTATCATATATTCAAAAGTAATTCCAGTGCTCCGGTTGCCTCAGATCGCCCTGATTCCCCTCGTTGCCCCCCAATTGCCAGTGCACAAACATAATTCCCGCTCAAATCCTCGCACTTAATACCACATCTAGATAGGCGGACAGCTTGCCAATCAAATTGATTGTGCGCCGTTCATTATTTGATTTGTTAAAGAACGAAAATAAACTTAACTGAATTTAAATGCCAGTTAAACCTTTTGACGCTAGTTGCTTCAGACTTTTTGCTTTTCAGTGACCCCCTCATCCTGTTGCAACTTGAGTCGCCACGGAAAACTCATTAGTCGGTGGCCATTTACCGAAAATAGAATGATCGAGCACCAAGATTACTCATCCCGCGAAGCAGCGCGAAATGGCTATACATAAAATCCCATCGAGCAATCTCTTTGGCGTTTCTATTTTTGTTGCCCACTGTGGCCCCGTGCGCATGCCTTGTCGTTTCTCAATTACATAAGCCTTATATAATGCGGCAACGGTGCGAGCGAGACGACTGCTGTGTCGCGCGCTCCGAGTAAACAACAGACTGAGTTCACAAATACATGTCTGTAACGTGGCACTCACTTACTCACTCTTTTCCTCTCGCTGCCGCTTGGCCAGCTGGAGTTTGGTTCTCAGCGGCGACCACGTGATTACAACTACCCCCCAATAGCAGCGGCAGTGAGTGGAAGCAGCGCTGTTCGTGTCTGATCGTTGCGCTCACAATTTGATTTTTAGTTTACAACTGTTTCGGTTTTGATTTGTGCCTGGCGCTTTTACAAGTGCCTGTTGCTACGCAGTTGTTGTTGCTCTTGGAGCGAAACAGTTTCGTTTTATTTTTGCGCGTTGAGTGAGCAAAGCAAGTGCCATGTCTGAAGAGAGCAGTAGCAGCAGCAGCAGCACTAGCAGCAGAGAGCGTACGAACATCGTGGATTTATCAATTAGAGGTGAGTTCGCCTCCCCTAAGCACAAAACTCAACTCATTCAGTTTCTGCTGGCCAATTTCTTTCATTATTCCCCCCACCCTAAACACGTGCAGCATGCTGCTGCTGCTGTATGTGTGGGTATGTGTGGGTGTGTGTGTGCTTTGTTTACATACATAAACACAGACGACTATTGCGCGAATTGGCATGTAGTCTGTGTATTCGCGAGAGCGTGCGCTCTCTGTGTGTGCGTGTCAGTTAAGCCTCCAATCCCCAGACCATGTGACAAATTATTTGACTTTGCCTTCTTTTTTTATAACACGGCCAATTGGTTTCGCCGAGGCGAATTGAACAAATAACAGTAAACAAATAACAATATGTCGGGGATATTAATATAGAATAATAGATAACAACGAGAGGGCAAGTGGAGACAGAACAAAGCACAGTTGTCATTATTAATTAGGTACAGTAAAGACCCGCTAAAGCTCTTTAGCTGCTTAGTTCGTTATCATAAGCGTGATCTTTAGCTAAGCTGTTGAGCTACAGTGCAAAGCTTTTTATGTAACATTGACACACATCCCATTTACACGTGTAACTTGTGTTAAAAGCTCTGAGTTTTGTGTGTAGCATCAAGTACGTGTTATTACTGTAG
>SCDS01000796.1:18993-50318 GCA_004149465.1 Drosophila nigromelanica
GACTGACCCCGTTATCAATGTCCAGCAGTTCGTCAGTTCGGCTTTTTACGGCCTTTGATATCAGACTAATTATAGCGACGCCAAAACTCGATAAACTTGTGGGCAGTAGTTCCTCAAGCTGTTGCCAACAATTGGACTTCTGCCACACATTCAATCAAATTTCTAAAAAAAAAAGTGTATCGATTATCTTTGGGGTGGTCTGATTTAGTTTAAAATGAATGATATATTAACCGACTGTTCATATAAGAGGTTTTATTATATAGTACCTCAAATTTTGTTGCTTTGGATATCTTTAAAAACAACAAAGTTTATCTTACAAAAACTCATTAACTCTGATTCTGACAAATGCCACAAAAATACGGACCTAAGCTAAATTTTAATAAAACTGAGAAACTAGTTCGCATAGAAACAGACAGGCAGACAGCCAGACAGGGGGACGGACATATGTAGCTATATCTCGGCTAGACTCTGTTGTTGATATTGTTGAAACCCAATTTATGGGATCGCAAAGGTCTATGTATGTGTTACACATTTTGTGACTAAATTGAAATAGCCTCTGCGAGGGTATCAAGAAGCCAAAAAATCCAAAAGAACTAAACGCACTATCATCGTCGGCGTCGTCGCCGTTGTGTTATCATTATCACAGCCCAGCGACGAGGTTACCACGCGACTATAAATATTTACCCTCATGATTATATTGCTCGGGGCGCATAAAATTTGAGTGGTCGCTGATGAAAAACGGCGCTGGGCAAATGAAAGCGGATTGAAACGACAATTTTTAATTATAAACTTTAACGGGACAACACGCTACACAGAAACACCTGAACAAAGCACATCATTCATCATTCTCCAGTCACGCCCACCTTATCAATTATTTCGCACAGTGCACTGGATACCCACTCAAAGTGCAAAGTTCCCGCAGCGCATTCAACTAGCCAACAAAACCAATGCCAAAGCTCAGGCCAAACACAAAAAAAAAATAAAGCTTGCGAGCGCCAAACTCGCTCTCTCGCCCTCGCTCTCACTTTTGCCACTCTCTTTTGGCATGGCAATCAGATCACATGGTCGCATTCACATTTGCCGCCTTGGAATATCTGTGACGTGACCGGCTGTTTACTCGGCTCGGCTAGGCTCGGCTCGGCTCGGATCGGCTCTGTCCGATAACATCGATACGGGCGCGCGCGCGCTCGTCTGTCTGACCCACAAGCACATGGAAAATTTGTCATTTTTTATTTGGCTGCAAGCTGTCGCCTGCAGCTGCCAGTGGCTTTGAGCTTTGGGTTAAAGATCACGCTCAAAGCTCAAGTTCGCTGCTAATCGCAACGTGAGTGCGCCACGAATTCGTCGTTTGTCATCGACAATTGCCGGTCCACTAATCTGTTCTAAATTCGAGTCATTAAAAAACCAAAAAAATAGCATTAAAATTTAAGCGATGGCAAAGCCTTGGCACGCGTCTGGGCAGTTTTGGAAAATTTTTTGATTGAATTGATTCAGGCGCTGATTGGGGACCCTGGTGGCGTGATAAAACGATAGAGGCGCTCGTTTCTATGGAATTGCTGTCGCTTGGTACAGTTGAGCACCAAGATGCTAAAGCACAGAGCTTATAGCTGTAAAAGTTTCTCATAAAAGGGAGGACTTTACAATTTCCAAACATAAAGATTTGTTTACCCAGCTCTTGACATCTTCCTTATCTGCTTCTTCCACTCAATTCATAACGAGTAACTGAGTAGTAATTCCTAACAAGTTGCCCAACTCAGCAAAAAAAAAAAATGTAGAAAAAACCGCAATAATTCAGCTGCACTTGAAATATTTATTTTTATTTTTTTTGCCGATTCCCCAAATTAATTTGAGGGGCGGCCCGACATTCACTTCGTTTCGACTTGTTCCAGACGATATTACGTCAATGTGCACATAACAAACAACAATAAAGCACACCGAATAACAGAACAAAATAAAACAAAATTGCAACGCCATCAAGTGCGGTAATAAGCAGTCTGTCTCGCTTGCATACAGTGCATATAAATTGCTTGCAATAAAAGCAACCACAGAACTGCACAGAAACAAAAACAATTGCAGCAGCAAATGCGACAGCGACTGCGACTACGACTACGAATGCAAATACAAATGCGGGAACAAGAAGGGAGCTTTATGGAGAAGCCGACGCGTTGCCCGGCGCTGTGGACAACAACAAAACCAACGGCAAAATTATTATTATGTCATACACATGTATTGCAGTCTGTGCTTCGCCGGTCTGTGCATATGTATGTATGTGTGTGTGTGTGTGTGTGTGTGTAATTAGTGCAGTCGCTGTGATTTGGTGCTTTTCAAGTTGTGCTTTAAAAAGCAGCAGCTTTGATTAATAACACACGTGCTACTGCTTGATGATCGTTCATTGCCACGCAGACGAGACACAGAACAGATTTGCATATCGAAAGAGAGCGAGGTGGAGAGAGCGCAAGTTGTTTTAAGCTCAGCTGCTTGGCAGGCCCTTCCCGAGACAAGCCCACAGGCAGATACATATGTATGTACATACATATCTACATACATACATACATATGTAATTAAAAGGTGCTATAAAATATACAAAACGGTGAATTTTGCTACGCAGCTCGCATGTAAATTGCAAGCAATCAATTAGCAAAAACAACACACATTCATTATTACTTACATACATACATGTGTAACGTACATACAAATATTTTATATTCGCTTTTAAAAGAAACAGCACAATTTAATTTCTATTTGATGGCAGATGTCATGATGAATGCGCGTACGTGCATCTACACATACATATGTACATACATACATACATGCATACAAACATACATAAATGATGTGCGTGCGTAGAGTGCAAAAAATAATAACATTAAATTCGCACTGCATAAAGTAAACATTGGAAAAAACTCAGCGCTGAGAGCCGAATTGAGAGAGCTCAAAATGAAAACATACGCGAAACAAACATAATTAGCACTTATAAAAAAAAAAACAAAACAAAATAAAAGAGAAGGCCAAGCCAGAGCGAGATAGCTTTAAAACACGACTGACAGCAAAACGGGCTACCGTGGTACAATGTTAGTGGAAAGTATGTTCGATTAGCATGTTGAATGTGTAAATTATATTTTAATGACCGCAAAATGTGTGTATATGATATAAAATAAAATGATATATTTTTTTTAAACTTTTTTAAAGCTCTAATCGTAGTAATTAACCATAAATAGATAAAATAGGCAAAGATCGTGTGCACATATTCTACAACGCAGTTTTACAAACTTTTTTTAATGCGCTTGCTTAAAGCAGCTTGTACCACTGTGCGCGAATAGCCGCAATAAAGTTTAATTGAAAAGCCAACTTTAATAACCACGTGGTGTGTGATTCTGTAGTAGTTGTTGTTTTTGATGTATGCAGCTATTGTTGTTGTTGTTCTGCTCGTTGTTGTTTCGTATGTGGTGCACTTTCAATTGTTTCTTGAGCACTTGTACTTTTGTTCGCTGACGCTGACGTTGACAGCGACTGCGACTGCGGCAGCGATGCTTGCTATCGTTGGTTTGTTTTTATTGTACTTTTTTGTGGTCGCACACTTGTTGTTGTTGTTGCTGTTGCTGTTAGTGGAGCAACCAAGTGTCAGCAGCTGATGAAAAATGTGCCACTGGAGAGGCCCGACCGAGGTTTTTTTTGACGTATTGACAGTGCGGCGGCGCTGCAGGGGCCACTAGGACACATGTGAGTGTCTGTTGCTGTTCGTGTGAAAGGTGAGCGGTGCGTCAATGCTGACAGTTTCTGGGTATGACCATGCGATACATTTTCACACTTTTCTCATTTCTTTTTTTGTATTTCCTGAATTTTCCTTTTAGTTTTTATTTTTTGCTTTGCTTTGAACTCTTGTAACTGACACTTTGCGGCGTCTCCATTCGAATTGGTTTCCATTGCGTTTCGCTGCTCTATGTGATCCATCACACGTTAAGCCCATGTCCCCATGTCTGGCATTGTACACCACGCCCCCGCTCAACGCACCCACCTCCTACTGCTCCTTCTCATTTGCCTTGTAATCGCTTGCGTTAATTGACAGTTTTTGCCGGCGACGCCTTCGTCATTGTCGCTTTGACAGTAAATTGAAAAATTGTTGAGATCTCTTCACGCAAAAGCCAAATGTATTATTTATGTACAAAAAATTAAAATAACACAAAATGAAGGAGGAAGAATTTGTAAATTTATTTGCTCGGCAGTGTAAAATATAATTTACTTAATGCGAAAGCCAAAAATTGGTTTAGTTCAAGGTTAACGCATAAAACTATTTTGTGTGGGCGCTGCCACGCCCATTTTAGCGCCTAAGAACACGCGCCGCTGCAAACGTCACACGCAAAATTTTAATTGAATTTACATTTCACACGCACAAGCACACACACACACAGACAAAGATACAAATACAAAGATATAAATACAAAGGTACAAACACTCAATAGATATGAATTCTGTCTGCCATTTGATAAAGACACAACCGAAAAACAAAATGAAAAGAAAAATAATTCAATTAACGGGCCAACAATAAAAAAGCAGGCAAAACGATTGACCATTAACTGGCCCAGTAGGGAGTGTGAAGGCTGTATGTGTGTGTGTGTTTGTGTGTGTGTGTCTGTGTGTGTGTGTCTGTGTGTGTGTGTGTGTGCGTGGGGTATCGTTGGGGTTTTGGGCTGGGGGCCCGAGTAAACTAAAAGCTCAATCAAATTCGCGTGTTTTTTGTAGTTTTCCCATATACTTCGAGGTCAATAAAAACGCAGGCAAGGCGGTGGCCATTTTGTGTGTGTGTGTGTGTGAGCTAGTGTGTGTGTGTGTGTGTGAGTTAGTGTGCGTGCGCTGTTTAAGGGCACTTCCTGCAGCCGCAATCGCCCGCTGCTCCGAGCTGTCCTTGCGGCTGACAGTCCAAAGACACGCTGAAGTTTATAAATGATCGTGCGTGGGCGTCTCGCTGGGCGGAGCGCGGTGCACCGTTAAAGGGGGTGGGGGTGGGTGTGGGTGTGGGTGGGTTGTGTGGTATTTTATGTAGGGGTACGTTGTCGCCGGCTTTGCTGCTGCTCGATTTGACAGCCTAAGTCGTGCGTGTTTGTTTGTTTTTCTCTGGAGTCACTTCTTCGTGCACGTCACGTGCACTGCGGGTGTGTGTGTGTGTGTGCGGGTGTGTGTGTGTGTGTTGTTTGCATTTGTTGTTATTGCAGTGCAGCAAGTAATATCAACATTGTAGTTGTGCTTGTTTATGCTATGTTCCTGCTAAAAGTTTAGTTGGAAGAAAAAAATGTGTTTTTTGTTGTGGCTTGTTAGGAAATTGAAAGTTGGTTTTGTGTACATTGCAATTAAATGGCGTTTGAACTTGGGGCGTTTCAAAAAGCAGGAAATAAATTAAGCAAGCTGCAAAGATATATATTTAATGGTTTGTCAGTTTAGCAGCAACTTTAGCTGCTGGAATTCTTAATTATATGGTTAAAAATTAATACTAAATTAATACTTAATTGCTCTCCATTTAGAATTTAAGCCCTAACATGACATCATATTTAAATTAAGTATCCACAGAGACTGCTTAAAATACTTAATGGTTTTTGATTTTATCATTAACTTTATTTATTATAATATGAAACATTAAAACGCTGTATTTAGAAATCTTAATGATAAAGTCATTAAATTGAGTAATCATAATTTCTAAAATTGGAATTTTAAGAAATTTTTTTACGTTTTAAGTTAAGAATTTCTGTTTATCACCATTTTTTTTTTGTATTCTTTGACTCACTGCACCTAGCGCATTATTTAAACTATTTTTATACATTCGAAAAAATCATAAAATATATAAAGTACTTTATATATAGCTCCCTCGGACATTTGGTTCAATTATGAAACAATTGAACATTGATTCAAAATAATTGAAACACATTAAAATGTTGAAACAAACTAAAAGGAAATTCAAGTGCGATTGAGCTATAAATTCTTAAAAGCAGATCATTTTTGCCGTGGTTTTCAAATTAAAGCTGATTTAAAATATGTTTAAGAAATGTGCTAAAAACTAAAAACTATGAAAACCAATTCTCGTAGTTTAGTGTTATTAATTTATTAGAGTGCTGCTAATGAATGGACCCGACACAAAACAGGATTGAATGCTATATATATGTCTGAATATGATTGGGGCTTGTATTCTGGCTTGGTCGGATCTGATTTGTTGGATCTGATAAGCGCAGCATCGCAATCGTTTGTAGTTGTATGCGTTAGTAGGCCCCACTCTCCCCAATAGACCCCTATAGGTAGAGCACAAATACTAATTCCGTCATTCATTTGTACGTTAATTTGTACAAGTTGCCGCTGTCGTCGTCTATGTCTACAAATTGTTGTTGCTTTTACGTATAAATGTGCGAGATTTCAAATAGAGCAAAATGTAGTTCAGATTTTTGTGTATATGTTTATGTACATAGGTACAGATGATAATGGGCCACTCGACTCGACGCGAGCGAGTATTTAATCTCTGTGGCAAATTGGGGAAGCAAACAGAACCACACATCCAACAAAAAACACTCAAAAATGCAACATTTATATAGAAAAGGAGCTGCCTGTCGGGTGTGTGTTAATTTTTGTTACCAATTCGAAACTTTGGTATAACATATATTATCAACATTTTATGATACTTTATCGAAATACGACATGAGATAAATTCAAGGAAAAAATACAAAAATTCTCTAGTCTCAGGCTTCGATTTTGATTAGCGTTTGAAGGTTTTCCCATATTTATTTATGAAATTAAATTTTAACTATGCAAACAAGTTTTGATTTTGGTTTAAAAGTGTCAGCTTTAAAAAAGCCGCATATTAAACTTATTTATTTTAACTTGAGATAATGCAGTTTGTAGCTCGATTTTACTTTAAAACATGTATTCCTAGTAGAGAAATAGGTAGTAGTTCCAAAAATTGCGTACCTCATCTGAAAAATGTACTGTTATTTCGAACCACTCAAAAACCAATTTAAATAAGTAATCATACAAATTTTCTATTTCTGCTCGTTCCAACAATACGATTCATTTTGCTAAAGAACTTTAAAACTTTACACTAAAAAAACTTGAAAAAATCGTAAGATATTTAAAAGAGATTGTGAAACAGGGAACAACAAGCTTGTGACTTTATTAAGCAGTAGCCAAGGCAAAATATTTTTGTTTTCTTTTTCGTCTTTGATGATTTTGATAAGAAGCCACACCAAAAAAAAAAAAAAACAAAATAAATAAATACATATAAACGCATGATGTGCGTTATAAAGGTAAAAACCAAAATTAAACAAGACAAAAAAAAACATTTTTATTTTTTTGTTCTTTTTTTAAATATACATATATACATTTTTTTTTTTTTTGGCTGTCATCGTCGTTGTCGTCGCATGTTTATTTAGTGATATGCATGCGAGTTTCGGCTGATAAGGAACGCAATATTTGCCAGGTTGTAGGACAAAAAGAGCTTAGCCGCGTTGAAAGAACAATTTGTTGTAGACGATATACATTTTCTTTTGGCTGCGACAAACCAAATGCCAAAGCAAATAAGCGAGCATTAGAGTGTATTAGAGTGTGTGCGTGTGTTGCTATAGCTGCCTGCCCAGTTCCTTGACAAGAGCAACAGCAACAACAACAGCAACAACTGTGACGGCAACATTGTTGGAACTATCTGACGGACGAGCGTTCATCTCCCACAATGCCAAGCTACACGCTTATAGATATGTAGATACAGAGATACACATAGATGCTTGTACTATGTATAGTACGTGTATCTTTCATTCTATATAATATGTTGACGAGAAATGCGTTGCTGCTTCCAAACACCCACACACACATTTGGCTTTGTCATTCTTTTGTTGATTTCGGTTCCACTCAGGAAAAAGGTGGCCAAAGGCAATGGCAGGGGTTGGCCACGAGGTTGGGGCCCCAGTCAAAAGTTGCGTCGCTTCGAGGCTCATTTATAATTTATTGCGCTTGAACACGTTTCGGTACGTACGCTATATATCCGCCATATAGTTCATACAGATATATGTACATGGCATATCTTGTCTTGTCGCTGATATTTCTATATATATGTATATATATATATATTTATCGAAAACGACCTCCTTTGCCCAGCAACGCGCCTCCTGTTGCTGCCATTTCCTAGTGGCTTCATTCAAAAAAATGTCACATGATGACAGGCGACAGTTCTTTTCTCTCTATATATTTCTCGACAAAACTTTTTTCAATTTTTGGGTATTAAGTTGTGCATATTTCTGGTTGTGCGGGTGTGTTTTTGTGTGTCTGTGGAATGACTCAGACAGCAGCCACCGAAATAGCTAAAAATTTACGAATAGATAATTTCAAGCAGTACGATTTATATTTAGTGCGCTTTGTAGTTGAGCCAGTTGAAGGTTGAATTCTATTATATCGTTTGTATATATTTTATACATTTTGGAATTCATTTTAAGGGTTAATAGCATTTACAAAGGTCAGTTACAGGTAGAGAAAATGCTAGAGTTATACAAATTTAAGATTTAAAATTTCAAATTTGCATTTAAAGATGATAAAAAAATTATTTTGGATGGTCTCAAATTTTAAATAATTCTTCATAAATTAATTGGTAATTGATAAGACACCAACAGATTTTAACTGGGTCAAAACGATTGCGATTAAATAAATTACTATGATAACTCTACTCTTAAAGGGTATTCTTTGCTATGTTAATAAATAAATCAAAATGTTAAACAATCTTTTTTATATACTACATACTATTTTATCAGTAATCAAAATCAATTTTTAAGCACATGTTTTACGTACTTGTTATACACACAAAGTGATTTTTATTTATAAACGTACTTTGTTTTATTTATTTATTTATTACTAAAATATCGCCCTTATCTGAAATGCTGTTACTAATGTGAAATAATAAAATAACTGTATAGCTATGAGGAAACAAAAGCTATCAGATCTATTAGGAAGTTATCTATTTATATAGCCTTACTAAACTGTTTGATTAGAAAGGTTTTATAAACTACACATATGCATACATCATACATACGATTGCTTAACACGCTGCTCATTAGCGGCTTACCATTATCTGGCTGGCTCCTTGCACCACCTCACGCCACCATCTCACGCCCACCGCCCACCGCCCACCACCCTTAACAGGCATTTTAAGGGCGCTCTAATTGCACGCGTCTTGTCGGTACGTGTATTGCAAATTCAATTACAGTTGGCAAATTACACAGAACATATCGAAATGTTCAATTTGAAGAGTGGAAAGGGGCAAGCGGAGGTGGGGGAAGGGGGTGTGCAGTTGCATGGGGGTTGCGGTGGCTGTTGTTGCTGTCGTGTTGCGTTGCTGTTGTGTTTATTTATACAAATTACATCGAAATGCAAAAAAAAAACAAAAATTTCCACACATTAAAAGTTTTCAGCTATGACATCGACTCACGTGAGCGCTGCTACAGCGACGCCAACGCCGCGGCAGCATTAGCCACACAAATACAAATATTAGAAATAATAACAAAAACAAAAATTAAAAAAAAAGGCAGATAAATCAGAGAAAAACCTAAAAACATTGAAATGAACAGCAAACGCTGCTTGCCGCGCACATACACACACACACACATTTATGAATACAATTTGAAACAACAACAACTTATACAGGTACAGATACACACACACATGCATATAAACACAAACGTCAGCGCCGCCGTCGCATTGACGTAATATCAGAGTACAGCAGAGTAAATTAAAATAACACAAATACATGTAAATAAAATGCCAGCAAAACGAGTGCCGGTTGACGATCTCAGAGAGCAGAGAGCGCGAAACTCAAGAGAGCAACAACAGCAGCAGCAGCAGCAGCAGCGATAGCTTGTGAGATCGTCGCGCAATTAAAAATATCAAATTGAACTTTGAGACGCAATGGAAAATGCCCAAAGCAAATGTTGCTCGGAACCGCACAGAGCAATAGAACCAATTGAGCGGCCATTAGAAACAACAACAACGACAACAGCAGCAGCAACAACAGCAATGGCAATCGGGTCAACCCGAAGTGCGGCTTGCGAGAGTCGGCAGCACAAAGCTGAGCTTCGGTTCGTTTTGAGTTGCGCGCGCGACGAAACGACAAAAAAAATGGTTGCCAAAAATAAAAGTTCAAAATGTGCACAACACGCGGTTCCACCAAGAGAGAGGTAGACAGAGAGAGAGAGAGAGAGCTCTTGTGAGAGAGTGACGTAGGGGCAGTAGTGTAGGAGCATAACACTGAGAAAGAGAGCGCACGAGAGCGCGTTTCGGCAGCCACATGGCAGCGTCAGCAGCATGGTTCTAAGCAGCGGCGCGGCGTATCTTTATATATGTATCTGTAGTATACTATCGCTTGTATCTCAGCATAGCAGACTCGTGTGTTGTTGTTGTGTGTTTGCCCTTAGTAGTTGGCCGCTCTCTCGCACACACGCCCGCTCTCGCTCTGCCGCGAATGCTGGCAGCGAGCGCACTTTGTACACTTTGCAACGAGCGCGTGTGCCCAGTCAGAGTCAGATGAACAGTCACAGCCGTGTGGACGCAAATGAAATACAAACAACAAAAAATTGGCAAAATTCAAATACAAAAGAATAAAAAAAATAAAAAAAATATGTGCAAATATTGTGCTATTCATTAATGAACTGTTCACGACACCTGAAACATGTTAGTATAAATTAATCACATTCGGTGGCCAGTAGCAGCACTCAACAAAAAGTTCCGCAAGCGAAGCACGTGTGTCAAATAAGAACTTCTAGAAACAAAAGCAAAAGGCAAAAAAGTTTGCATTTTTTGTGTTTTTTGTTTTTGGCCCGACAACCAAAGCAAACGGCAACGGCAACGGCAACGACGACTACGACGACAACATTGCTTGTCTCTGCGCGCGGCTTGGTGAGCTTTTTGTGTGTGTATTTGTGCGGGCGCTCATAGTGCAAAAATCAGCAGCAGCATTAGCAACAACAAGCATTGGCAAGCGAATAAAACAAACAACGAAAACGCAAAAGGAAACACAACATACACACACTCATACACACTCACACACACACAGCAAATCAGCTGACTCGTGCGCACTCTCTGCCTTTCGAAGAGGCAATCAAAAAAAAAAGAAAAGCTGCTCACTCTCGCTCAAGTGCATCCTAGCTGCAGCGGAAGCTTGAGCCGAAGCCGACGCTCATTTGTGTAGAGATTTAACGGTTTCCGCATCCTATGCGACCTACGAACTTCGAAAGCCAATTGCACTTGTATTTGTAACAATTGTGTGCGTGTGTCTCTCTCTCTCTCTCTCTTTTTGTGTGTGTGTGTGTGTGTGTGTGTGTGACTCGCTCTTGTCACATGCGCGCTCAGTCAGCATAGGCAGCGACAGCGGCAGCGGCAGCGGCTACGTCGACGACACCCACAACGCCCGAAGACAGCGGTAAGCGAACAGTCGTCGTCAGGCAGCGGCAGCAGCAGCGTCAGCAGCAGCAGCAATACCAAATACACGCCACGCGCTCTAACAACAATCACAACAACAACAACAACAACAACAGCAGCAGCAGCAACAGCAACGCAAATTTGTTCGACCACAACAAGGACAACAGTCCGTGAAACGCTAGCAGCTACAAAAACGCCAGCGAAACGCGCGCGTTTTTAACTGTTAATCAATTTGTGCAAAACAAAACACAGAAAACAAAAATTTCAAAAAAAAAATATTTTGCGTGCATTTGTGCGTGCGCGTGTTTGTGTGTGTGTGTGTGTGTGCGCGCTTGTGTCGGTGCGCTGTCAACATTTTTCATCGATTTTCGGCTCGTCGTGTGCTGTCGCTCGTCGGCGCCCGCGACTCCCAGCAACGTCCTGTCGTGTGTGCGTGTTGGCTGTGTGTGTGCCCGTGTGCCCGTGTGCAAGTGTGAGTGAGCCCGTGTGTGTGAGTGTGAGAATACTACACCCCCCGCTCACTGCCCACGTGCCGTGCTCTCGATCAGGCGAAGCTCCAAAGCGAATATATACAACAGCTTGCTGTCTCTGTCGCACGCCGGGCGCTGATTTCCGTGAAGGTACAGCCGTCACTCCCGCCCCCGTCCTCGCCCTCTCCACGCAGATCCCAAAAGCTGCAGCTAACTGTTATTAAGTTTGTAAACTACATTGCAACTATGCAAACGCCATACTAGTGCTTTATAACTGTACAATAAATACCAACTACAACAACAACAACAACAACAAGAAATACACACACAGGAGAGAACTCTCAAAAAATAAAATATAAATTGAATACAAATAAAAAGCAATTGATTTTATTTTTAGTGCCACACCAAAAATAAAGAAATAAGCAAAGCAAAGCCTACAACAAATATCAACGTTAAACGTTCTACAACAACAGCAGCAACAACAACAACAGCTATAACAACAACAAAGCCATGCGATACGCAAACTGTCAACAACAAAATTAAAAGAAAAAGCAACACAAAAATAAAAAAAAACTCAAACGCAACGGCATTTGAAAAAACGCACGACGGAAGATATATTTAAAAAAAAATAAAACACACACGCTATAAAAATAGAGCAATTAGCAAATGAAACAAAGCAACAACAATTCAACTGAATTAAACTACAACTAAAACTAAACTAAAGAAAAATAACCGAAATAAAGACCCTTGCAACCAAAAATACATGTAGAAAACACTTAAACGGAAAGCGCATAAATAGATGAAACTCACTTGAAAATAAATACGAATATATCTTTTATTTTCCAACGTGTTGTTGTTTTTTATTTATTAAAAGCACATTTTTGTTGTTGTTATTTCCACTCGCATGTTGTTGTTAACAATAAAAAACCAAAAATATAAAAGAACAAATTGTTGAATGAATTCGCGGTGCCTTTATTTATAGCGAGCAGCATAAATAATTATATACATTTAAATATATAAAAAAAATTAATAACATATATATAGTACATAGACGACATACATATTTAGCCAAGCAATAAAGAAACGTTAACGTGCAATATTTAAACTTTACATTGAATTTAGCATAAACATTAATTTTTTGTACATTGTGATTTCAACGAAAATAAATAAATAAAAAACAAAGTATATATATAAAAAAAAACAAAAATACCAAAATACGCTACCATAAAGTTAACGCCAGCAAATAAATCAAAAAAAGTTAAACATTTTTTGCGTTGTTGCTGTTATTGATTACACTAAGCAATTATAATTATTACTGTTGTGAGTCGGCTTTATGCCCCGTGTTGTAACGTGAATAAAACAAGTTGTTTAAAATAAAACTCAAGTTGAAAAATATACAAAGTGAAATAAAAAGTGATTAATAAAACCATACCAAAACGCGGTTTTGGTCGCACATTTTGGATATTTCGTGTATAATCACAAAATTGACAACATTTTTATGAAAAAATGAGCGACAGGGAGCGATCGTCCCCAACACTGATCGAAACTGGCTTAAAAAACTTAATCGGCGGCCGTGATGGTAATTATCCACTGATCAGCGGCATAAATGGTGAGTTCCGAGAACGAGCAACGATTTATTGTGTCTAGAATTAAAATTAAATAAAAAGAAAATTAAATAATAAAACTGATGTCTCATAAAAATTCCATAATAAATGCCAGAAATGTGGGGGGAAAACCATTAGCTCGTATAGACGACTAATAGCTGCCGTGCTTTCTGGAATTAAATCGAGCTATTTGTAATTGATTTTTTGTTGTTACGGACTTTGTTGATATTTAAAAGCATAATATAAGATGAAACACTTTGCAGCCGGCTGCCTACTGCTTTACCAATTAATTTGGCTTGATTTTTAACTTTTACAGGGTATATAAGTTGAGCGGTTTTTATTTTTACTTATCTAGCTGCCAGAATCTGTTATACTTAATCCATATTAATGTGCATAAAATTGTATAAAATATTGCTAAAGCTTAAAGGAAATTTCTGCTGTAACATTTTCCGGCCATAAATCAAATGGAAAATGGAAAAACTCTTGAGCATGACACAGAAATTGAGTTTGGCTTGGGTAAAAAATAAGAAAAGAAAATAAAAACAGAAAAAAATTGAAACATATCGATTGGTGCTGCTGTCTATCTAGACATTCTGCTGATTAGAATCGTACGGAAATTATTTGTAGGAACTATGCGAGTACCTGCACAGTGGGACAAAGTTCGAGGTGACACGGCGTATCAAATTGATAAGGGTTATTAAACCATTGACAACACCAAGGGCATTTTTACTTTAAATACAATTAATGGAATTGTTTAGAAATGATTACTTTATTTGTATACTTATATATACATATATATTTTAATTTTACTAGCATGCGAAGCTAAATGACAACTGAAGGTAGTTTGGGACAGTCGGAGAGGTCGAGAAGATGTAAGAGAGATTCAACTGTAGCATTGATTAAAGAATTTACAAGATTGAGTACTGAAATTACTAAATTTCAGATTGAGTAAAAAGCTTGTATTGCGAAGCATTTTACAGAGCTTTGTGAATTGATTGATGAGGCTTAAAGAGGAACTAATAATATTACTTATCTGTTCTTAATAAATAGGAAAAGAATGTGTAGTTGCTTGTATGTAATAGCAAAAGAGAAAGAGAGAGAGAGAGAGAGAGAGAGAGGGGGAGAGAACGAGCCTTTTAAAATGTACAAGTTATTTATAAGATAATTATATATTTAATCACTGCTTAAGATAGTACGCGCTAGTGGCGAAAAATAGCGAAGTGTGCAAATACGGAATAGAATTCCCTATAGTTTTGTTTTCTAAATTTCAAAAACATTTCGTCCTTGAATATTCTTCAATTGAATACATAAGTTGATAATAAATACAAATGCATAATTTAGGCAGTTATAAACTTGAATGAAAGTAAAACATTTCTTAGATTGAGTACTTCATTTCAGTCAGTCCTCTTTATTTCTTTACTTAAGAACAAAATACTTTAAATTTTTAGCAAATATTTAGCTATTTATCTGCTATGAGCTTAATGGGAGTTCAAGTGTGAAAGGCTACTGAATTTCAGAATATAAATACTTATTTTTCCTTTTAGTTTGTATCCTTTGTATATCCTTTATTGTGAGGAAGTTTTGGTTGGAAACTTTAACCACCTGAAAAACGCAGGAACTGTCATTTAACTCGGCTCAAGCTGCACTTTTTTCTCATTTTTTTTTACAAACAATTCCCAAACTTTTTGTTGGCTCAAGAAAATCCATTTTAAATTATCTAAAACAAGTTTTGCTTTTAGTTTCCCGCTGCGCGGTCAAGTATTTTTGGTTTTTCCAAACGATTTAACTGCAAATTGCGCTGCATATGGCTGCAGTAATTGCACTTTAAGAGACCATATTTAATTCATTTTTGGGACAGACTGTACGGAACTGCCCAAAATGCAAACGTGGCAACAAGCGCATGCACATCAGCAGCGCCACCTCCAACCCCAAACCCCACCCCCACCCCCAGACGCAGACCCAACCCGCAGCAACCATTCGCCTGGGGCGTCGTAACAGCCAGAAATCAATAGCATAAGAAAAAGCAAAAGGCAAACGAGAAAATGCCATTAAAAAGTGTCATAATCGGTCAGCATAATGAAGAGTAGTTGTATGCTTGTGAGGTCGGGGAGAGGGCGCCGCGGATTGCTGGGTTGGGGGGAAGTGACCAACTAAAGAATCGTCTTGCCTTGTGCATTTTCAGTTTGCTTTTTGGCTGCCATGTTTCTGAAATCAATAAGCGGAAACCAAGCAATCGAGTGGCACAGCCCTCACCACGCACGTTTAATTTATTGTAGCATAATTTTTAACTCAATTTCCCCCAGCCCTCCGCCGCTGTTGTGTCTCTCTCTGTCTGAGAGCCGCTTATCGTAGACGTTGCGCATACGCCGCGTGTGTTAACAAGCGCTTGATTACCGCATTAAAAACTTGTATAGCACACACGCTAGTTAAATAGAAATATAAAATGCGCTGATAAGCCACTTTAGTGCACGTCCACAAATACGCTAAGAGCAGGGGGCAGGGGCAGGGGGCGGGGAGTCGGGCTAGCCTGCCTGCCAGGGGTTGATTTGCGCGGTCAGCTCGGCGATTGTGATAGCTGCGAGCTGGTAAATCTTACATGAATGTACAGATAAGATTGCGCTCGATGTGGCGAGGGGAGGGCATATAGTGAGGAGCTGGGGGCAGTTTAAATTACGATTTTGTGATACACTGGAGCAGACTGCCACAAAGTGCTCAGCAGATAGAGATAGAAAGACGATTTAGGATTTAGGAAAATTGACATACAATTTAATTTAATGGTCTAGAAACGAATTCATTTGGTCACTCGGGTCTAAAAGTAGTCTTAGTAGTAGTTATAAAAAAGATTATTTTATTTATTACTATATTCATTTAAGAGGTAATTAATATTTTCCAAAAAAAAAATTCTTATATCTAAAAGCGCTATTATTCCATTCAAAAAGAAAAATAAAAATTCTATATATATTTTATGCCTAATATTTATAAACAAGAATTTTTATAGGTCAATGTGATGGATTTTTGAAACTTTTAATATAAAAGTCTTTAAAAACATATCATTTCAAATGCCATCAAGTTTCTATATTAAGTTACTAGACGTAAGAACGATTTTTGTGGGTCTATATTCAGATGACTGTAAGAAAAACTTTTTCTTTATATACAATCGAACGGGAAATATAAGCCATAAAAAGTCATTCAACTTTTATACATATTTATATTTTTCTTAAGCTCTCAAGCTGCTGGGTATCGCTGCAAGTGGGTCTGGTAATAATCGTAATTCAAATTGTATTACATTTAAATAAGTTTCCCTTTTTTTAAAACAACTCTTACAAAATTGCAGTTTTCCTACGTTGAGTAAACTCGCGTGTCATTTTGTTTTGGCTATAAGCTGCATGTTTTGATGCCATTCAATGTGCATGTTAATAATGCATAAAGCACAAATAGCAATAACAATAACAACAACAATTGGCACACATAAATTGGCAGTCAAAAAAATAAATAAAATGTGTATAAATATATGTAGTATATAAATTTGTTTGCCTTTATAAACAAAGCGCCTAAAATAATTTGCTGTCAGCGAATCAATGCGGCTGCTTTTGGTCATTTTAAATGCCAATTAACAGCTGCTGCTGTTGTTGTTATTGCTGTTATTGATTGCAAATTAGTTGTTAATCACACACACACACGTACAGATATTGCATATGGATCACTTGCTGTGACATAATCGCAATTTATTGACAACACACATCGCTGATAGACACTACAAATACTAAAGCAACAAAAGTGGGAAAAGAGTGTATTTATTGTGTCATATTGATAAGATGGCATTCCATTAAATGCAATACTCACCCTCTTGAACCACCAAGTGTCTGTCAGACACTGAGCTCAGTCCAATCTTTTAGATACACATAGCGTTAATGTGAAGACGTTTTCCGCCCAATGGAAATGAAGCCACGCCCCCACATAATTTGGTCGCCTCTTTTGCAATTAAAAGTTTTAATTGAAAATGTTCAATGCATTTAGAGACAAGCATTTCAATGGCGCTTTGTGTGAAATCTTATTGGGAAAATTTATAAGCGATGAGGAAAAGTTTGTCAACTAAAGGTGTGCGAAAAAGGTGTGTTTATTACAACATACATTTGAATGTACATATATTGCAATATGTTTACAGTATTTACATATTAAACATAAATTGTGTGACATCATTTTTGTAATCTTTCTGACCTGCTGTAGAAGCTCACATACAGCATAAATTCTGCTTCAGCGCTGCATAAAAAGCCCATAAAACTTGTATAAAAAACATTCTTAAATTATAAAAACTTTTTAAATTAAAAAGCATTAATTTGTAAAGCTAATGGAACTTATTAAGGCTTTACCAACATAGTTAAAAGTTAGTAAAAAGTTATATAACTGATTTTCAGTTCGTGCGTTTCACGCTGCGTATACTCAATATTAGCTGTATATATTCTAGAACGAATTTCATGCTTAATAAGCAAAAATTTCTTTTTGGTTTTAAAAGCCAATAGAGCTTATCTAGTCGTTATCAATTTAATTTATATGCTGAAAGCTCGTGCATTTCACGCTGCGTATGCGCTATTTATGATGTATTAATTATAGCATAGATTTATAAATAAAAACAATATAAAAACTAAAATTTTATTTTAGTCTTTTTGTAATTGAATTCAATTTGACTTTTATTGCTATTGATAACTTTTTCACACTACGTTATTTGCGCTATATTAATTATTATTTATTAAGTTCAGAGTACCATAAATTTATCTTAATTAAAAAAGTAAATTATTAAGCACAAAACGAACTTGCAAATTCGAAATAAATTTTTTCAACAAATTGCTGCTATTTAATGTTGCGCGTTTCACGCTGCGTATGCGCAATTTTTAGACATTTTATTAATACTCAAGCCAAATTTTAAGCAAAAAAATGCTAGCAAAAACAAAAGAAACAACAGCAAATATATAATTTGACAAAGTGTGAAAAATATTTTCATAATCTTAATGTTGCATGCTCAGCAGCAAGATGCGAGGTGCTGAGCGGGACAGGGGCTACCCTATCAAGACATGCATGCAAGTGCATGCAGCGAGCGTGATGTGTGAGTGTGTGTGATGTGTTTATGTGAATTTGTCAAGCATAGCAGCTGATGCTCATTTGTTGTTGTGCACAGTTTTGTTGTCACAAAATGCGGTCAAACAATTTGTTTATGCAGCTATTTTAAACGTGCAGCAGCAACAACAAAGCTGGCTACATTTTCTAGTCAATTTTGGCCAGCTGACAGTTAAAAGCGCTCTGAAAGCAAAAGACAAATGCCAGAAAATTGTTTAATCAATGCCGCCGCAACTCAAACTCTTTAAAAAGCTCAACAGTAAAAAAATGAAGAGGAATGCTAAGGCACACTTACACACACACACATACACATAGACAAGGATATGGCAAGGACGAGCACCAACAATAGCGTTTGCCAGCTTTGCTACCTGCAAAAGGCAGCAACAAAAAAAAACGAAGCGTAGGCAAAAAAAAATTAAATTAAGGTTAAATACCACAAAGCGAGTAGCACACAAAGACACATGCATAATATACATATACATATATATATATATATAAATATTTATATGTGTGTGTATATAAATGTATGTATATATATAGTTATGCCTTAAATCCAAACTAAGCCAAAAGCATGCAGCAGACTTACACCCGCACACCCACACACACACACAAGCACACACGTGCGCTGCTGGCGGCGGCGCCTGAAAGCAGGCAACACATTTTGGCATTTTCATTTCGTATTGTTGTTATTTAGCTGGCTGTTGTTGTTGCTGTTGTTTAAGGCACCGTAGGCGTTGCCGCCGGAATTGTGTTGGCAAAATGATGGACAACAACAACAACAGCAACGGCAGCAGGAAGTGGAAAACAGTCACGAAAGCCCTTAGGCAAAAAAAAGGCACTAAAAATACCCAACAACAACATCAGCAACAGTAACTGCGACAACAACAAATCAACATTAATAATAAAATCCATAAATGAAATAATGTTGACTTCATTTGTTTGCGCATGACGTCAAAAATAAGCAAGACGAACAAAAATAAACTGAAAGTAAAATAAAAATACGCAAAACAAAAAATCAGGCAAAATAAAAATAAGGACATGCCTGGAAAATCGAAATACAATGGGCAAGAAATACTTTTGTTGAACTTTACGTTCGTCATACAATACACCCCATACACACAAGCACACACACACACAAACACACACGTCCGCCCCGCTACAATCGACACTTTTAATGGCTTTGGCCCGGCACGAAACGACAACACAGCGACACACAGACCCACATAGCTGTCGGCCAAGCAGGCGTCCTCCTTGCCCCACCATCTGTGCACAGCTGCGTCCAGTTGGGCCCGAACATGTGTTGGTTGTAAACAGGAAGCATAGCCGAACCAACGACTGACGGAATGTTTTTGCCTGGCGAATTCGCCTTTCTTTCTCTCTCTCTCTCGCTCTCTCTCTTTCTTTTTCTTTGCGCTCTCTGGGCCAGTAGCGTGTTGCAAATGTCAAAGTAGCAAAACCCGGAAATTCGAAGGACATGTTCGAAAAGGCTGCCCGTCCACCCACATACGCCCACACTCAGTTGGCGAACTCTACACAAATTTGTAGACCTGCGCACACTACAAATCACACATACACACATACACATTGCCGAACACTCTCTCTTGCCGCTCACTGGAGCCGCTCTCTCTCTATCTCAGCTCCGTTTGCTCTCGCCTGTTTTGCTTTGCTTTTGGTTTTCCTTTTGTTTTTGTTCAGCTGTCGCTGCTGGCTTCGCTGCGGCTGCTGCTGTAATTGTTATTGTCTTATTGTATGCCGGCAATACACAAAAACACACACACACTAGTTTACGGTGTGTATGTGTGTATATGTAAGTCAACTTTAAGCGTCTTAAGCCAACTTGGCGTCCTACGTATGCGACACACGACTTGACACTACGTGTTACACCCCTCGATGCCTCACCCCCACAAACACAAACACACACCCCCACCCCCTTGTCCTACTCTACATTGCCCAAATTGTGTGATTTGCAGCGCGTGTTTAAATTATTAACCAACTTAGCAGCCAGTTTATATACCCTTTGCAGGGGGATATTTTAATTTGAATACGAAATGTAACTTCTGCGCATTTAAATACTGTTTATATATTCTTGATCAGTGTCAACAGCCGAGTCGGTATAGACATATCTGTCTATACGTATTTTACGCAAATTAGTCTCGCAGCTTAAAATCTATATTAATATAAATTTACAGAGTTGTTACATTCTATTAAAAATGATTTTATATTGCTAAAATTAAACTTTGCACTACCTTATCACGTATATAAAATTAATTTTTATATATATATAATATGTCTGTAAGGGCATTTAAACTTCGGCATACCAATAACAATTTCAATTCGCTTGTTTTATATTTTTTTAAACTAGTTGAAGACGTTGTGTAGCTTGCCGCGTCACGAGTTTCAGTTTAACATCCACGAAAATTGCAAGATCACAATTTGTTTAGCATTTAAATTTTATGTGTGTACGTGAGTGTGTGTGTGTGCTTAAGTTTCATCTTATTTGTTGTGCAAATTTTTATTTAGCAAGTGTTACGTTTTATTAGTGCAACAAAAAGAAAAACAAACTTCATATATGATGAAATACACATTACGTGAAGCTTAAATACGTAACCGATTTGTTAACAGTTGCTGGCCAAGACGAGACGGAATCTAGATAAACTTGATACGTACAACGCTGCGTATGCGTGTGTTTGTGCGCCAATATTACTCATACGCCGCGTGGGTTAAGGATAAAAAGCACTTAATCTAAACAATAGCTGCTGCTGCTGCTGCTGCTGTTGCTATCTGTAAATATCTGTACATATTTTTCACATTTCAAGGCTGAACAGTAAGCATACGCACCGTTGTCTGGCTAATATTTGCACTCAATAAGCCACAACAAAGACCACAATCAAACAACGTTCCATGCTCCAATTACTGTTATTAAGTATTCATAGGGAACGTACTTTGTTTACACTTATCGATAAATATTGTTAATCGGCTTATCAAATGTTGCAAAAGTAGGCAGACATTTATTTGGGTTAAATTTCGACTGTGAATTATACATAATAAAATATTTCAATTATCATTAATTAATATTATTAACAAAGTTCTTAACATTTTCATTAAGCATCAAGAATATTAATACTATGTAGTGTTGAAAAGTCTGCTTCAGTTGTTACATATTTAAGTACAACTATGTTAGCATCCCTCAGCCCATTTAAAATAAGTGCAGGTTATAAAAGGAAAATCAGCTTGGCACCTAAACGTAATCAAGATGACGACCTTAAGGTCTAATGTTAAAAAAACAACACAGCAACACACAATTTAAAGCCCATTTCGAATGACGTCAGTTGATACTCGTGTGATAATGATGATGATAGTGAAAATGATGAAGATAACGCCGATGACGATGATGATGATAATTCTGTTCCACAAGAAATGAGCTCTGCGTGCTAACATTGTGAACGTTTATTTTTCTATTTGTGCTTACCCAGTGCCAGAGATATAAAATTTAAATATTTTGCATATGCAATTGAGAGATTCAAGAGATTTGAGAGACTAAAATTAAAAGCAGCTATTTAAACGAAGCGCTTCACATCAAGGAACATTTGCAACAGTTGCGGCAAACATGCTAAATGCAATTTGGAACAGAAACGGCCGCTTTCTATATAATAAAAGCAACCAATTCCCCCCCTGTAACATCCCTCAGCAGATGCTGCTGTTAAAGGCATTTCTTTTGTTATTGTTGTTGTTATTGTTGTGCGTCTGTTTTCATGTTCCACGCCCACGCAGCTAATTTACCTTAAAATTCATTTTCATTTTAATTTTCATGCTGGCTTTTTCTTTTTTTCATTTTTTGACTGATATTTCGCTTTTCTTAATTGCCAAATATTTTGTGTACAATAGAATTTTGAGTCTGTACATGAAATATATGTATTTATGCCTGAACATATATATAAATGTATATATATAGATATATGTTGTTGTGGGATTTGCGTTGCTTTTGCTGACGCAATTATCGATTGTTTTTAAATAGTTTTCTTGACTGTTTCTGCCGCATAGCACAAGACGCATCAATTGAATTCTTCACATCGCTGATATCTTAATTTTTAAATACCCTGTAACCTTTATTAATACAGCAAAGGGTATTAAATATATAAAACGAATTTTTGTGCTGTTGTCTTTGTTCTTGGTTTTTTCTATATAGCACATTTTTGTTTATTTCAACTTTTGAATATATGAACCAAAATAAAAGATTCTAAAAATAGTATAATTATTTTGCTGCAGCTTTCATTTATGGCCTAAGACCTTATTATAACATTATATTTTATATAGGATAACTTTCTAGTCGATCAACCTCAATTGCACGATCATCCAATTGTTTTGCCATTTTTTCGCTTGATAAAAATTTTGCAATGTTGCTCTTTGTGGCCCAAGGAAAGAAAATACAAAAACAGCCTTTGAGAATTTAAGATTATTGCGTTAAGCGCCGGAAATCGATTGATATACGGCTTTTTTTGTGGCTTATTAAATTGTTGCCTGATATCACGTGAGCAGTGGCGTAGACAATGCATTTACAAGGGGGAATTCTGTTGGTCTTAAGAGATGCCATAAAAATGTGCGTAAACCTGAAAGTTTTATGATGCAATTGATTAAGGTTTCTTGAAATAATGTGTATTGGAACTAGTTAACGATAATGTTATTTATAAGCATAGAATACGAAAGAGGGAGACAGAGACAGAGCTTTAGATATCATATTACAACATTTTGTATATATATAATACGATTTCCTATTATTTGTTTGGAAACTCATTTGTCACAGCGGATCTTTTACACAAACAATTAACTGTTGTATCTGTATGTGTATGGGTGTAGGTGTATGTGAATGTGTATGTCTATATACATTATTATTATCGATATTGTTTACGATTAAAGTGCGCATAAATCAATTTTGAATGCCTACAAAATTGCAAACGGTGCAAATTTATTTGTATATTTGTTTTTTTTTTAAGATATTTCTTTTTGCTTGCTGTCTGTATATTTAATCTCCGACAGTTCTTAGTAGAGTGATTTTTGTATTTTTGCTGTTAGTTGGGAGCTCTTTTAAATGGTTGCTGTGCAATAGTTTATTGAATTGAGAGCTGGCGATTTGTATATTATAGAAGGCTGTAAACAAACGATTATAATGTTAGGCCAAAGCAAAACAAATGAAATTTTGTTGTTTAAATGAAATATGAGTATGTACTGAGCTGGTTGAGTGAGTGTGTGTGTGTGTGCAGGTGTGTGGGTGTGCGTATGTGCGTAAGGTGGGCAACAGGAAGTCAAAAAGTATTGATGACAGTGAGATTGATATATTGATAATTACACCCTCTAGGGGTGCAAAACATGTGCGAGAGATTTTCGAAGGTTGTAAAAGAAATATAGATGAAAATGGCGGCTGATTTAGATAAATTAGTTATCATTAAGAAAAATGAAATAAAAATATAAAACTGAATTGAATGAATGAATTGTAACTTGTATGTCAATAAAATAGTTTATAATATAAAATTCAATTAGATATCTATATACAAATACCTTTAAAATACGACAACTCAGACAATAATTACACAGAGCTACGTCCACTTAAAGTTCGCAAACAATTTAAATGATTTATTTGCCGTGGACGTCATTTCAAATTAAAACATGTCAGAGAGCAAAAAACTTTCGAAGCACTCGCATAAACTGAACGCCAACAAGTTTATCGATTTCCGGCAACTTTATTTACAATGAAGGCTCAATTGTAACGTATTCCCCGAGCTGTTCAAGCTCAAAACTCATTTGTGTCAAATGTCCTAGGCTGTCAAACTGCCGAGCCGAGCAAAAACGCAAACGGGCAAAGACAAAGCGAAAGACACAGATACAGATACGTATGTATCGGTGTGTATCAATATACATATTTCAATGAGAGCTATACGTATCAAATATTCATTAGTTTATTGTCCGTTCGAAATTGCTTATAATTTGTTGGTCAACCATATCCTGTGGACGTTTTTGTTTGCTTGCAATTCTCGGCCAATTGTTGCCAGAAGTGAAAGACGGCCCATTGGCCCTCGGTGTCTGCCTGCATAATTGATGAGTGTCATATGCAGGCATACAAAGCGGGGAAGGGGGGTGGAAAGTGGAGGGAGTGGGGGCAGTGGGGTCCGCGCGTACATTTATGAGCATCTCTATAAAATATGAACGACTTTGTTGCTGTTCTTTATTTGTTGCTTTTGGCCATTTACAAAGCAATTTGTCCAGAATGCAAGGAGCTGGGACCTAACCTGCTGTCGACTTCATTAAGTTAGTTGGCTTTTCATTTGCTTTTAGCCGTTTGGCAATTAGTTTGCGGCTGCATTCGTTTGACATTTTGGCAACGTTATTGTTGTTGTTGCTGATGTTGCTGCTGTTGCTGTTGCTTTTGTTGATTTCTCGTGCTCGTTTTGTTAAATGACATTTCTATTTCTTCAAGTAACACACACATGGCCAAAACGGATTTTGGCTATAGCTTTTGCTTGCCTATGTCTATGTGTATTGGCAGCCCATGCCCCCCGCCCCCCATCCGCCCCTCACCGCTCACCGTCGTCTTTGTCGCCGTTGTCGTCTGCCACTAATGTGGCGTACATTTTTTGGCTAACACTTTATCAAGATGGCAGACGCCTTGGCAACCGGCCAAAAGCAATGCACAAAACTATAAAATGCTACCTAGCCATCAGCTGTGTAAGCGCATGGTGCGAGGGGTAAGGGGTGATGGGGGTGGAAGAGAACGAGTTGACTGTGGGAGGTGCTACACCTCGAGTCCTGCTGCCAGAAGGAAACTATTGTTGCCAGGCCAATGCACAAAAGTCAACTCGAAAGTTGGTCTAATTGCAAGGTACACATCGAGAGCCAGAGAAAATATGAGTCAGCTTGTGGGCGTGGCAGATTGTTAGATTCATTTGGGCTACAGTGAAAAGATACTAAAATAAAATGAAGACTTCAATATTTCTAAAAAATATTCATGCCAAAAAATCGGCTACATTTTAAGAATACATATATTTCACCTATTTAATAAAAACAAATAAATATCAAATGATAATAAAACAATTTTTAAATAAAAATAAAATTCTAAAAAATATAAAAAAATAAAGCAGGATTAAATGTTGATTTATATCTACAAAAAAATAAAACAGATTGGTTTTATTTATGTTGTGCAGTTGTGTAAATTTAAATTGTTGTCCAGTAATTTTTCGCTCAGTGCTGAATTCGTTCCATTTGGGAAATAAAACTTTTCGCACCGCGCGTCATTTCTAATAGATCATGCCCCAATCCCAATCCCAATCCCAATCTATCCCACACACCCTCAGCAGCTCTTCCCCTCACAGTTGGCGACAACTTGCGCCATTTGTCTTAACCTTCAAGAACATTTAGACGTCATTCATCTCTCATAATTTTTGTGCAAAATTCAACCGATTTGTTTTTCTTTTTGTTTTTCTTGTTGTTGTTGATTTGCTTTTGTTTTTCTTTGTGTCTTTTCTCTATGCTTTGGTATTTTTCCACACCATCGCCTGGTATAAGTAGAGTAGAGTATTAGTTTTAGCCATTTTTGTTGTGATGCTCGCTCGCAAATTAAATTTAGCAAAATTTTTGCGCTGTTTTTCTTTTTGCCTTTTGGTTTTTGTTTTGTCTATTTGATTTCTAGTTTTTGGCGTCGCTTTTAGCGCTCGACTTTTTATTTTCGTTTGGCTCATTGACATTTGCCACAGTCTCAGCCGCATTTTCAATCTCTCGTTCCCATCGTCAGCGTCACAAGAGTCATGTGCAAATCTTATTGTTCGCCCTCATCAGTTGGCCACCGCGAACACCCGCCAAAGACCATGCCAGCCCAGTTTGATTGCTTTATGAGCCACCATAAAGCAGGGAGGCGGCTTGTTTGCGCAGGAGACGCACAAGGCCGTTGATAAGATAGTCGAAGCAGCCAAAATGAATGGCAACGGAAGCAGCAGCAGCAAGCAGCAGAATCTGAATCATATTGCCCGCATATAACAAATGGCATTTAATTTTTTAATGTGTGCCCGACAGACCACAAGCGCAAACTTTGAATTAAAGTTGGCCAAGAAGCAGCTGCGGCAAGCGAAAAGCTTTCTACATTATTTTTGGCATGCTAATTTGCCATAGCCTTGAACCGAAATTGGCATCCATTAAATGTTCGTGACTTTAACAGGACTTAAGCCCAATTTATTGTGCTCTTAAATATAATATATCATTATAATTAGGCTTTTAAATTTGATAACAGTCGCATTACAGCGGTCTTCATGTTAAGTTACTCGCAGCTATTCTGTTAAAACTACCTATGCAAATTAACATGCTGTTATTAAAGCCTTTGCCTCTATTTCTTTCTCACAATTTTTGATGCATCTCTTTACTGTTGTAGATTTATGTATATTTTTTTAATAGCCCTTTAAATAATCTGCTTCACATCACAATATCCATACAATAAATAATGTTGCTAGCAATAAATTTAAATACACACCAGCTCTCCATTCAAAGCTAACAGCTGTCCCTCAAACAGTATTTTTCTGCGGTTTTTTCTTTTAAATACACCATGTTTTTCCTAATCCACACACAGAAATATGTGTCAGTTTGTACCCCCTATAACTATGCCATTAAAATTAAGAATAGCAGCAAAAACTTGAAATATTATTTAAATTTACGAGCAGAAATTTCACACAAAATTTAGCACCAGCAGCAAAAAAAATAATAATAATAAAAAATTTTATTTAAAAATATACTAAAATAGATGTGGCGTTAAATATGAATAAGAATTTACAGCAATGGCCATGCAATAAAATATGGTGTAGCATTTATTTTTATTTTCTTGATTAGAGTCATCAGCGTGCAAATATATTGTGATATGGATAAGCACACTACATATATGTTCACATACATGTACACATATCTCACTGCGATATGGATATTATACAATACTAGGAGATTGCCTGGCATGGGGCCAATAAATGCGACTGCAAATGAAAACGAAACAAAATTCGTCTATAGAATGAAAACACGGGCAGCCAGCCGGGCGTGATATTATAGAAAGTAGAAGTGCCAACAATAATAATAATAATAACAACAACAACAACAGCAGCAGCAGCAGCAACAATTATAAAAATGACAACAAGTTTGTTCAGAAATTTGATGAAAATAAAACAAATTAACAAACAAATGCACTTAATAAGTTTTGTGCACACTTCGTACATTCGCAACTGTTTGAGGAAAGCTTCAAATAAATAATAAGTAAATGACTTTTTTCGTTTATATCAATTTGAATATATACTCTAGCTGTGGACATTATAATTTTAGCACATATTGTGTGCTCTGAGTCGAAAAACTAAAAACTATTAGCTAGAATCATTTTTGTTTAAGCTATCAATTCCCAATATTATCTCAAACGGTTTTACCAGTGATCAATTTCCAATATTTCCATATTTTACAGCTGCCATATAAATTTAGCCATTTTAGCGTATTTCAACTTTGACTTTTTTATATATAGCCTCCATTTTATTTTCATTTTGTTTAGCACTTTCAAGCGAACATTACATATCGATTGTGATTCATTTGCCCAACAACGTCCAGGCTAGACAACAATCTGTCCACCTGGATCCACTTGTACAGTCTCTCAGTCACAATAGTTTGCCACATAGTTTTTTTCTCATTCGTTCGAAAAGTTGTTAGAGGCGTGTGTGGGGGCGGGGAAGGGGGAGGGGTTGTATAGTAGCCATGTTGTGTAATTTATTGGGGTCATTTGCGCTTGGCATGCTATTCACACCATTCGTGAATAGTTTACTCAGCCAAAGGTTGTAAATAACGGCAGTTGGAGCAGATTGATATTGATAAAAGTTAAAAGAAATAACTGTTGTCTTACTGATAAGCTAAGACAATTTGATTGCTTACGATCCAGAGCTGGTTTATGGTCTCTTTAAGAGGCAGTTGAAACTGTGCTGGGTTTAATGTTTAGCAAATGTCACGTTTTTATTAACATTGTTGTGCGAACTGTGGCACACTTTCACTAACAACTTCGTTTAACATTAAGCTTTTCTGTTAAGTAGTGTCTGTAATAAGTTTTATGCAGATCTTTGCAGAATCAGAAGCAATGAAGTTAACATAAAGTTAACAGGTAACTGCTCAATGTTAAAGTATAAAGTTAAAGTATAGAAACTCTGTTAGTTAACTGATTTAAGGTTAACATAATCTAATATAAACGCTATTTTGTCGTTTTTTTTTTACATATCAAGTTTTATTCAAGACTTAGAACTCAAAGCAAATAAATTACATTTACAACGTTCCTGTAAATTTTGACACCTCGTAGTTAGATATTATTTGCATGCTGCATTAGCTGACGCTTAGATCATAGCCCAACTAATGTCAGCCATTGGTTGCTTAATAGCCACACAGCAACAACTACAACTAACAAACAAACAACAACGACAACAACAACAAGCGTTGCAACTGGCGTCCAGAGCGTGTGTGTGTATTTTGTGATCTAATGCGCTACTTTGTCTATTTACCTTATCCGCCAGATTAAAGTGTCACGAGCTGGCAGCCAGCGTGAACTCCCTTCCCCACACCCTTGCCCTAGAGAGAGAGGGAGAGAGAGAGAGAGAGAAAGAGAGAAAGAGAGAGATAGTGTAAGGCAGCGAGGGAGAGAGCGCTCTAGTCAATTTGCGTTTATTAGATACATACGGCAAGCATAAGATACCGATACAGCTACAGCTACGAGTGTAGCTTTAAGATACATGGTGTGCTCAGATGAGGGCGACTTGTTGTTGTTGTTGTTGTTGCTGTTGCTGTTGCTGTTGTTTTTGTTGCTCGCAGGGAGCAAGCTCGAAAAACAACAACGGGCACTTGAAAGCCGAAAGCGTGCTCTCAACTATTTTCATAGCTTGTGGCTGCCCTAAGTTTTTCTTCTACACATCTTGCCTCTTCTATTTACCCAACCCCCTACCCCCCTCCCCGCCCCTGTGGCATCACTTGTCACACCTCCTGCCGCAGTTGCCATACACGCTACACTTTTTATTCAATTAACACGCTGGCAGGCGGGGCCAAGTGCCTTCTGGCAGACGCTACCAAGGCGAATGAGGCATGCATTAATTTATGCCAACAACAACAATAGCAACAACAACAAGCGTTTGTAGCAGCTGCCAAAATTGACTTAATTTGTAAGATCTACAATCAAAATAAAAACAACAAATAGAAAGAAAAAGACAGCAAATAACAAATAAAATAACTGAAATGTAGTTGGCCAAGGCATCGACTATCAATAATTAGTCGTGCATAGTCGAAATTGAGGTGCGTTTAACCCTAGAAAGATGTGAAAAACCTCTTAACCCCACCCCAACCCCTTCAACCCCCTCAGTCACATTCACACGCGGCTATAAAAACAAAAGTGCAGCAAATGCACTCAGCTTGTTCATGAAAGGCAAATGTCAAACTCCAAAGGTAGCACGACTAGTAAATACTCTGTAGCAAAGGTTTTTATAAGCCATTAAAAATCTCGCAAGAATAATTATATGAAATGTATAAAAATATGAAAGAAACTATAAAAAAGTTTTTGTGAAATATAATATATAACAACAGGAGAAAAGCTGCAAAAGGTTTGGATAATTATATATATTTTTTGTCAGTATATAAAGCATTATTATATTTGGAGCTAATCAACATAGCAAATTTTCTTATCTAAGTTCTAAAAGTAACTTAGTTTTAGCTCAAAAACTAACAACTAGACTAGTTTTATTAGGGGTCTGTTGATGTCAATAAAATGCAAAAAATGCATTTACAGGGTATACAAATAAAAAGAGAATAAAAAAAGTGTATAAATAAAGTGTATAAAAGTGTGTGCAAGGCAACAAGAAATTGTGAATGTTTTGCATTTGATGAAAGCGGATTCGAGCGGCAGTTGTCGATTCATGGCTGCCATTAGGGTTGTGGGTTGGGGGTGGCCTGTCACAAGCGGCGAGACGCGACTGACGAATGGACTGCAACTGACTTTGCCGTACTCATCTCATTGAAATGAAAAACACTTAAGTAGCAACTGCAACGGCGACAATGTTGCAAAAAAGTGCAAAAAAGAAAATGAAAAGAAAATATAAAAAGAATTGAAAACAAGTAAGAGCTTTGCAAAAGTGAATGTAACCGACAGCGCTATACTCGTTCACAGTATAACAACCACTAAAACATGTAGCCCAGCATTATTGCTGCAATCAATCTACAAATTTCTTAATGGATAGCAGATCTTTACAAAAATGTGACTCGTTATTTTAATGTTCTAACTTTAAAAATAAAAAATGCATAACTTTTAAAAAATCATAATCAAAATGCCCTCAAACATGAAAATCGGTTCAGTTTTGACAAAGTTATGGGAGTTTGAAATATGGGAGCTTTGGATCCAGGGGCTTTACATGTCAAAATTTTTGTCGATTTTGACATGATTTTTGACAAAAAATTTTACCCCCTCAGAATCAATTTTAATGATGTTTTTTATACTAATTGTGACACCCCCAATCGATTAAAAACATAAATTCGCAAATACAATTTTTGAAAAAAAAATTTTTTCGAAAATGAGTAAGGGGGGAGTACATGATTTTTGATTAAAAAATGAAAAAATTTTTTTTTTCAAAATGTATATATTTTAAATGTGAAATTAATCTAAATAAAAAATCATAATCAAAATGCC
>SCDS01000797.1:0-18711 GCA_004149465.1 Drosophila nigromelanica
GGAGTGCGACGAATAGCTTCATGACTGAACTGTAAGAAGTCAACTAACAAACTTGATGATCTGCGCTAGAGATTTCAGCTTTTATAACACTAAGCGGTGAACTACCAAAATCTGACAGAAGCCAGACATCATTAATTAGCATATGCACATACATTTAGATGAAATTCAGAAAATAAGTCAAAACAGTTGAGCCGCTAAGTTATGATAACGGTTGGATTGGAATATTGGCCATAGGAAAGTCTCTTTTGAGACAAACAAACGAGTTCTCAAGCCGGTTGTAGACTACTAATATATTAAAATTATATTTATATTTGTCTGCATCCCAATCTTTCTTTGTGTTTTTTAATTTTTTGTCATTTATTTTGTTTTTGACGTATAACTATAGAAAATCACAGAGTTTTATTAATGTGTGATGTGTTTTTGTACTTAATGATTGCAATGATCTAGCAAATATTATGTTTATATTATATTTAAATTATTGCTATCAAATGATTGTCATTTTACTTATTAACATCAAAGCCATTTCACAGATTTTTTCTGTAATCAGGAACACCAATAAAGCATTCAAAAACTTGAGCGTAACCAATTTTATTTATTTCCACAGAAACCGGTTAGCTATCATTTATTGTATTACTCCCTCGCCTTATCACCATAGTCATCAGCACCGATATAAGCACTTAGAATTATGAAGTCTCTTTCATTTCTTTCATACACAATAACTCTTTTCCCTTCGAAATCGATAAAACCACACACTTTCTAAGCAAAATAGAACAGACCAACATGACTAAAACAACTCGGCTACTGATGGTGACCAAGCAAGCTTAATAGCAACTAGTTCCGGAAACGAGTTCCCTGAACTCAATTGCACAACTTTATCGAGCATAAGATGTGCTTCAATTTTCAATGGAATTGACTATAAAACAAAAAAATATATCATATCACATATATTTTAATAATATATAATAATATATCATATATTTTATCCATCCTTAATAGCAACTAGTTCGGGAAACTAGTTCTCGGAACTAAATTGCACAGCTCTATCGAGCATAAGATCTCTCTTGTCATAGCCGTTTAGGGGCCAGATAATTGCTAATACAAATTCGCTGTGATGATCATTTGGTAGTTGTTGCTTTTGTTCTTGATAATAAATCTGAAACCAAATCTCTGACGTTGCTCAACTAATTAAGTCTCATATTCTGTATATTCTCACTCTTTTTATACCCTGATCCCATTAAAAAGGGGTAAACAAGGGTATAATGGTCTTGTGCAAATGTATGTAACAGCCATCTCCGTCTGTCTGTATAAATGTCCGTCTGTATGAACGTGTCGATCTCGGAAACTCTAAGGACTAGAGAGACGAGTTCATGGCATGCGCATATGAAGTTTGTTTGAGAAGATCGATAACTCTTACTCGATAAAAATCTACAACCAAAATACAAATTTGATATACCCTACACTTTGAGAGCTAGAGACACCAAATTTGCTTCAAACGGATGTCTGATACTATACCTTTATATACTATAGCTCTTCAAAAAGTCCATTGCAAAAAGATTCATCAAGATTACTGAGTTACTTGTTATTTGTTATTTTTTTGAAGCCATCCTTGAATCACAGTCCTCCAGACTAATCGAAATAATTTATATTTATTAATAAATAAGCAATAAATACAGAACAGCGCCTAGTTTGGAATATAGAAGAGCTAAGTCGCCCCAATGCTAATGACTGATTGTTGTGCACGTTCCGAGTACAGAATGATAAATAATATTTTCAATTCAATGGAAATACCTTGTAAATAATTTTTGTTTTTTTTATATATATATTTATTTCTTAAAGCTTTGTCACTACGAAGAGCATTTGCTGTTTGAATATTTTTTATCGTTGGCTAATACGGATGCATTAGGCAGTGGCCGTGGCAGTGGCATCTGCGTTGGCGCCGCCGAAACCACCGTTGGAATTAGCAACAGCATTAGCATTGGCATTAGAGCCGCCAAAGTTGCCGAAGCCGGGACCTCCGAAGCCACCTTCGGAACCTCCGAAGCCACCCTCAGGACCTCCAAAACCACCTTCACGACGGTCGAAGCCACCTTCACGACGGTCGAAGCCACCTTCACGACGGTCGAAGCCACCTTCACGACGTCCGAAGCCACCTTCGAAGCCACCGTGATGTCTGTTATGTTCACGGAATCTGCCACGCTCGCCTTCTCCACCGTAGCCACCTTCTCCGCCAAAGCCACCTTCAGCCTGGGCACTGGCATCAGCATTGGCGTTAGCATTACCGCCATATTGTGGTGCTGCCGCGGCGACGGCCAGCATAACGAGGAGTGCGACGAATAGCTTCATGACTGAACTGTAAGAAGTCAACTAACAAACTTGATGATCTGCGCTAGAGATTTCAGCTTTTATAACACTAAGCGGTGCATAAAGACGAAATTTAGAAAATAATTCAGAACAGTTGAGCCGCTATGTTATGATAACATTAGGGGTCAGATAATGTGCTCAAGCTAATCAAATTGGAAAGACTCTTTTGAGACAAACATTCGAGTACTCAAACTACTTATATATTAAAATTATATTTCTCTGCTGCCACTTTGCCTTTGTGATTTGTGTTTTTTTTTTTTGTTTTTTTTTTTTTATTTATATATTTTTATTATTTTGTAAGTTGAGTCGGCTTCGTTTGGTTTCAATTTACGTATTTCTGTATACTTAGGTTCGAGTACTATTCTTATTTTGTTTTTGACTTATCACTGTAGAAAATCACAGAATTTTATTAATTAGCAATGGTTTCCTAATAGGAAATGTGATTTAAAAAAAATATAAGTATATATTTTCTCCCTGATTAAATCATTTATGTCTATGGAAATTAGCAAAGATGAAACTCATATTAATTAATCTTGCTTCAGGAACATCGGCGAAACATATTATTTAATCAGCATTGTGAACGGAAAAATACTATTACTTGCTATTATTATTTGAATTGTCTTTGTTCTCTAATCTTACATTTTACATTCAATGTTGATAAAAATTGTTAATGCATTTGGTTTCGAAGCGAAAAAAACCACTTTTCGAGCAAAAACATGATTTCATTGATTTGGAAAATAATATTTATAAATCAAAAACAGGGGCGTCGAACCGTGAGCCAAAAAACGAACTTTTTATACTCGTTCGCGAAGTGATAAGTTCTCCTAAGAGCGGCACGCCTGCCCATGCATTTAAACATATTTGCAAAAAGTTTTCATGAATTTGGTTTTACTTTCTTAGGTTTTTATTCGCATTTATTATTTCTTAAAATATGTCACATGCACAATCCTAATCATATCAGGCTCAGCCGCGAGAGCTGGCGATCGCGTTAGAGGCCGCACTTGCGTTAGAGCCACCACGGCCGCCGCTGCTGGAACTAGCGCTGGCCGAGGCGCTGGCAGAGGCTGAGCCACCGCCGCCACCGATAAAGCCACCCTGACCACGATGTCCACTATTACCACCACCGAATCCGCCACCGCCATTGCCGAATCTATCAACGGGTACACCGCCGAAGCCATCCTGACCGCGTTGTCCACTATTACCACCACCGAATCCGCTACCGCCGGGTCGAAGTGCTCCACCACCGAATCCCGGACGACCAGCGTGACCACTAACACCGCCAAGAGATTGTGTGTCGGCAGTAGCACCGGCATTGGCATTAGCATTGCTGCCACGTTGAGGCATTGTCGAGGCCACGACCACCAACACGGAGAGAGCGATGAACAGTTTCATGGTGAGGCTTTAAGACGGATTCACAAACTTGGCTCAGTAACCGCCAAGCGATGGCTTTTATACAACTCAGACCCGGGTTGCTCAGATACCCTTCGCTACCTTCTTCAACCAACCGGCGAGAGATAAAACAAATAAGAAGGCTTAAGTCGAAAGCGCCCGACTAGGAGATACCCTGTACCCTGCGAGCTGCCTTTACAGACATTTCAGCCCGTTTTATTTATACGTGTATACTCAAATTTACACAGGGATCTTGCTTTTGTAGGCTTAGTCAACTCAGCGCAATCATCCTGATCAAAAATATATATACTCTCGGAGACGCTCCTTTGGCCTATTACATGCATTTGCACAAAACCATTATACCCTTTGTACGAACTTTCAATGGGATCACGGTATACAAAAAGAGAGAGCGAGAAAAAGAGAGATCATTAGTGCATGATGGGGATGTACCTAAATACAGAAAATGAGATTTTATTAGTTGTGCAATGTCAGAGATTTGGTTTCAGATTTATTAACAACAACAAAGGCAACAGCTACCAAATGATCGTCAAAGCGAATTTGTATTATCAATTAGCTGGCCCCTAAACGGCCGGTCAGACAGATTAACCAGTTGTTTATCATATCTTGTGTTACTCCCTCGCACTTAAAAGTGCCCCTAGCTCCTTTCAAGTCTTGAACTGTGTTTGCTTAAATCACTCAACTAGCTTTAAAAAAAAAAAAAACAACTGGATCGCAATCATCTTGTTTTTAATTATCAAACAAGTGAGAACATTGCCAGCCATTCATCTATCAAATTTGGGGACTCTAGCTTTAAAACTAGGTTAGAGTAACCCAATGTCTAAAACTGTGGGAGATATAGCCTTTCGCGATTCATGCGTGGAGGTAATTTGGATATCAAAGTTGCAATAAATTAATTAATAGAGTATATAAATAATTGCACATTCGGCACATTCGCATTCGCCAGTAAAGATGTTCTTCTTGAAATAATTTCTACTTTGTTGGCTTATTCAATTAACATTATTTATCTATTGAATTGTTTCACAGCCAAATCGACAGAAACGACCGCTTCCAGTTCTGGATCTAACGAAGCCACCATCGGGTACACCGTCTTGCTTTCCATCCGGGTATTCATATGAGCGTAATATTTTGCAGGAAAAACTTAGAATAAATACTTGGCTGGGGGCATGGCAAATCCTCCGATTTGAAAGCAGGTTTACAAATTTTGGCAAATAAAATAAAATAAATAAATAATAAATAATAATCCTTAAGACCAAATGAAGTTGTTGTTGCCATTGTTAATATTGTTATTAGTATTACTAATATAATTTTAATAATTGGCTTTAAGAAATAAACCGGAACTCTTAATCTTCAGTTTACGTTATGTATCGGGCAGTGGGGCAAACCCATCTCTTAAAACTGAAATTACGTTTTACTTTCATGATTTTTTATTCACATTTGTTAAAAATTCTTTCATAATTTCGCATACAGAAGTCAAATCTTTTCTGATTTATCCATTATAGGATGAGGCTTGGCTATTAGCTGAACTACTGCTGAAGCCACCTCCAGGACCAATGCCGAAGCCACCTCCAGGACGACCGCCGAAGCCACCTTCACGGCCACCACCGAAGCCACCTCCACGACCACCGAAGCCACCTTCACGGCCACCACCGAAGCCACCTCCACGACCACCGAAGCCACCTTCACGGCCACCGCCGAAGCCACCTCCACGAGTACCGAAGCCACCATTTCCATATCCAGGTCCGCCGAAGCCACCACTTTGTGATTGTGCGCTGGCACTAGCTTGGGCACTAGAGGCGCCGAATTGAGGCATGGCCGAGGCCACGGCCACCAGCACGGAGAGAGCGATGAACAGTTTCATGGTGAGACTTTCAGTTAGCTTCAGCTACTTAATTCAGCGACCGGCAAGCAACGGCTTTTATACAACTCAGACACGGGTAGATAGGGATAGAGATAGAAAGAGGAAAAGAGATATCACTTATTCGTTATGGGGATAAACGCAAACAATTTAAGACTTTATTAGTTTTATGCAACGTCAGAGATTCGGGTTTAGATTCGTTACCAACAACAAAAATCACCAGAAAAACAAAACAACGATGATCGCCAAACGAATTAATATTGTCAATTAGATGGCCCATAAATGATTCTGATGGTCAGGCTTAATAACCGGTTAGTTATCATCTATTTTGTTAGTTCCTCCACCCATCATTGTCTTCGATACCAGAACCCGAACGTGCTCCCTGTTCCCTGTCAGTCTTGAATTGTGTTTGCAAAACGCCTCAACTGTTTTTCAACAAAAAAAAAAAACAATATTTTGTTTTATATCAAGTTTTTAATTATCAAAGAACTTTAGAAAATATTTCCATATATTTTTTTTATATTTCTATTTGCTTTGGCAGATTATTTAGCCAATCAAACGTTAAATATGCTAATTTATTCGGACACAATACTGGGCTAAGAATTTGTTTATAATTTTATAAGGAATCATTTTTTTCCAACTGATAGTTTGATCAGCTGTTTACGATAAACTTTTAAAAATGGGAATAATAGCTATATCTAATATTCAAAGTTTAATCATAAAAGAAGATCTACAACCTAGATATATTTGTATACTTTTGGGTCTCAAAAATTAAATGAGATTCAAATATCAATCATGCACCGAAAAATATACAACATTAAATTTTTGAAAATTTTCGAAGATAAACTTTTCGATACAGAAAATGATTGTCCTGTCTTTTATCTGGAACCTTAATGATAAAACAGTCTTAATGCAAAAAACAAAATTGATTTGTAATTAAAAATCAACTCGACCAAAAATATACCATTTAATTTCCAGAATCAGTATACTACTTAAGAAATGCACAATCGATTAAAACTATAAATTTACAATTCTAAATTTTGAAAAAAATTGATGTCCAAAATGAGTAATGATGTGTTTTTTTTTTAATAAAGTATGCATTTTAAATGCAGATTAACTCTATAGGACAAATCATGAAAAAAATGCAATCAAACGTGAAAATTGGTTCGCTTGACAAGTAAAAATTAAAAATATAAATTCTAAATTTTGGAACAAATTTTCGGAGTGCTTTTTTACCAAAATAAATTTTAAAAAACATTTTTTCAATCACGCATAAATTTTAAATGTAAAATCAATCAATCAGCAAAATAAATGAACCTGAAATATAAACAAACAGCTATTTCACGACAGTTCAGTTTTACTTCAATAACAGACGAATTGTATTTTCTAGAGGGTGTTTAAGTATTGTCACGATAGGTGAAATACTTGATGGAAACACTTGCGAGTAAATTAACTATATATTCAATTAAGTAAGAAAAATGATCTGAATTGATTATTACATTCGACATTTTTAAACGCCTTAAATATATTGTTTGTAAAATATAAGCACTATAACTGTTTGCCAGTGTCCGTTGGGCTTTTTAACGCATCATTTTATTATTAGCAATTTGTTATATTCAAGCATCTTAAACATAACTTAGGAATAATTGAAGCAACATTTTGTAATCTCGTTTCGGTGGGTCTGTCACATGTTTCACAATGTTAGCCACGGAAGCGACCGCCACCTCCGGATGCAGCAGACGCAGATGCGGAAGCTGAGGAGGCGCCGTTGCCAGCTGCCGATGCACTGGAAGCGGCTGAAGCAGAAGAGGACCCGCCACCGCCACGACCACCACCCCTGCCGCCACCACCACCTTGACGGAATCCGCCGCCGCCAAATCGACGTCCGAATCCACCGCCGAAACCGCGTTCAGGCATTGCAGCCACGACAGCAATCAGCAGGATAAGCACAATTAAAATTCTCATATTGTTGCGATCGTTTAATGGAACTGTTGTTGACGCAAAGCAAGTAACTGGCAAACTGACATTTACCGAACCTTCTTAACTATTTATACGTAAAATATTAATGTAAAACGATCATACTGATCAATTGGCGGTGATTAATTAAATCCCCTGTTTCCAGCACTTCAAGTTATTTACTGGCTTTATACGTCTTAATACCAGTTATTAGCTACGCCTGCATCATCGGCATCATCCGCATTATCGATGGGCGATGCCCTGAGCCGATAATGAAGAAAGCAGTTGAGTCGAAAAACGACAATAGAGAAAGAGACAACAACATTAGAATCTAAAAAATGTATTTTTTATTGACTTTAACATTAACAGCTGAACGATCCAATAAAAAGCATTGTATTGACAGTAAGTGAGGTGACTCCCCTAACAATTTGAGATCTATACTGGAGTAATTATGTGCGATCAAATGGTTTTATTCGAAATACACATATTTCAATATTTTGAAAATGGATAAAAATTTTATAATTTTATGTAAGATAGAAGAAAGCATCTCCGAACCCATACCAACAACCTCAATTTTTTATTACCTATCTTATGAGAACTGGACACACCAAAAATTGGTTCAAATGAAAATTAAGCAAATTCCACATGCCAGTTAGGCGTGTGAGAAAAACGTTTTCCTAGAATTGTTTTTGTTTTGTTTGTAATTGTGTAGTATGGAATAAGTTAAGAATCGATTTAATGTATGATATTCTGTATGTACATATGTATAAATGTAATGGAGTTGAGTTGTTTGTAACGATAGCTCGCAGCTGGTTTCAGAGTATTTCCTAATCGAGTTTTGTTAGCTAGAGCACTCTTACATATTTAATACGTTTAACGGTAATACAAAATTCAAATGTGTATGTGTCGAGTTTTAATGAAAAACAATTTTGAAATCTACACCCAAACTCCGAAATGACTCTCTAATTGCACGCAGGTAAATTGATAGCCTAATTCGCAGTGTAAACAGCGTGCAGGGAAGTCACATTAAAAACTGATATACTAACCATACCTGTGGTTCTTTATTTATATATATGTATATATGTTATGGTTTTATCGATTTGGAACTTATATATTTTAATCCACTAACAATATGAAGAGATGACTTGGCCTTTTAGCAGCATTTATGACGTCACTAACTCAAACAGCAAATTGAAAAGAAACGGCGAAAACTTTTAAATCATCTAATTGGATTTTTAAGTTTAACAATGTGCCAAAACCTGAAGAGGTCTTGGGGAGCAGTTACGACGCAATTGAGATGTGCACGTATCGAGCTTCCACGATATAAAATTAATAACATAATAATAATATAATATATTATATAATAATATAACAATTTTGTTTTAGATATTTCAAACCCAAAGATAAGTATGTAAAAATGTAAGGGCTGGTTTGAGACATAAACCTATATATGTATGTATATACCCATTCTAGAAACATAAGCATCAGAATTGTTAAAAAAAAGATTTGTTTTTAATTTTCAGACTTTGTAAAAATAACTTTAAATTAACTTAATAAAAGTTTTGTAATCTCGTGTCAATGCACTGCGCACAGACTCGGGCATTTTAGCCCCTATTTCCAGCAGCGGCAGAGGCAGAGGCGGCGGCTGAGGCGGCACCGCCAGCTGTTGATGCACTAGACGAAGCTGCAGCAGAGGAAGCACCGCCGACGCCACCGCCATAGTTGGGTTGACCGCCGAAGCCACCGCCATAGTTGGGTTGACCGAAGCCACCGCCATAATTGGGTCTACCGCCGAAGCCACCGCCAAATTGCTGTCTATTGCCGAAGCCAACATGGTTAAAACAACCGCAGCAAATACCAGGGCCTCCGAAAAGTGGACGACAGAAACCAGGACCGCCACCGAATCCACCATAACGAGGGGGTCCAAATTGCGGCAATGCCGTCGCGGCAGCTATCAACAGGGCCAGCACAATGAAAGTCTTCATGTTGCTTAAATCGGTAGACAGAATTGATGTTTACTATAAGCAGGGAATGTTCCAACTGATGGACCATTGGCAAACCATCAAAATATTTATACGGCGTGCGTAAATGTGAAACGCTCGCAGCCGTTGGTGCGTTGTGTGTGAGTGTGTGTGATAAATGGAATAGCGAATGGAGTGTGGCCATCTCAGACCAGTTACCGGTTTTCATTGCTTTTATTTCTAATTATCAGCTTCGCCTTCATTATAAACATCATTATGAGTTTCACATTGTGAGCCGGCTTTGGCTTGTCACTTGACCGGGTGAATCCCAAAACCGAAACTTAAGAGCTTGAAAATTATATATCTCAAAATTGTTTACAATCAAATACGGTAGATAAAATATTCACTCGTACACTTTTAGCTTAATACAAAATTTGTGTTTGTTTACAAGTGGCTTATTGATCTCTTGCAACCAGCAATGGTGACGTGATCTTCCTGATCTAAGGAATTCCCCCTATACATACATATATCGCAAATAGTCAATTAACAAGTTCATCATGAAGAGTTTATTCGCCTTTATTGCCAAAGCGGTTTCAATGGCGTCGTTACAAAGCAAACAACAAATGAAAAACAAATTTTATATCGAGAATAATCAATTCGTATTCGGACTAACAATGCCCAGAAAGATCTGAAAACATGTTTGCCGGAATAGTTGCTCTAAGTTATTACGCACTAGAGATGTGCACATTTCGTGCTTCTGTATTGGGATTAATATTCGAATGCGCTAGCATAAACATTTTGAATTATCATAATACTTGGAACAATTATAGGTGTATCGCCTTCAATGTGCCCGTTTACATCGATAAGACTTAAAACTATGACTTTGCTAAGTAAAGTACCTGAACGTAAATTTCCCATGAACGCGATCATCAGTAAAGATTTCTATATTTCACATCAACAGGTGCACAGGTTAATTAGTTTTACTTATTGTGTATCAATTTAATCATAGTTTGATATAAATAACAGTTTGCCCTCATATAAAATATACAGTTTTGTCATGAGTTTTACTTGATAATATAATATATACATTGATTTTGTACAAATGTTTTTTTTCGTAAATGCGTTACTGGAAGCAATCTGTATATATTTATATACTTTTAACGCCCAGGGTAGCCGACATTCACATAGGGAAATCTGTAACTAAATTTCAAAAATTCACAAAATGTCATTAGTTCATCTATTTAAAAAGCGCATTCTTTTATTACCGATCGCCAAGAGAATAATCATAATTTTTTTTACTAATGACTACATCAAGCCTTCTTTATAAAATTCTGCAATAAACGATTCAAACTTTTCTCCCACACGAGTATTTGACATAATGTGTTTAATATGTGAGCAATACAAGCTTGGAAAACCTGTTGATTTCCAGAACTAATATTTTCGAATTGTTTTCAGAACTATATTTCAAAACAAACCGATCAGCGGTTTAACAAAAAGCAAATGCCAATTTTGTCTGTCAACTGTTACCGGTACCAATATCTAAATAATGGAAACGTAAGTATCGTATCGATTTATTTTTGTTTTTAAAATAAATTCAATATTTTGTAATTCTTGTCTTTATGGTATTGCATACAGCCATAGACACTCTTAATGTAATTTCTTACGCCCCATTGAACATCTAATAACTAGTTTGCAATTAACTGTGAGTATACTATTAGGTCCCATTCATGGAAGAGAATATTACTCAACTTTATATAGTAGTTTTCGTAGTATGCAAATAGAAATATTTTAAAAGTTTCTTTCTAATCTGATGAATGTGTTAATGTGTTTATGAATAGCGAAAACACAATAATTTAAAAGTGTACTTGTTACAAGGTTATTGTCTCTATGAGATCTCTAAGCGCGATCGCGAGAATAACTACAAATGCCTTCAGGTAATACAAGCAAGAGAAAAATTACATAATAAATATTGGCGAACTGAATACCTTGGAAATAAATACCAGTAAATATAGTATAAAATATATCAATGTAAAAATAGTTACACACATTGCTTACTTGGCTAAGAATTACCCTGTAATCAGATTCTTCTCGATGAAATATTTACCACTTTAGTTAATTTTAGGTTTTTATACTCGTTTTATTTCCATAGAGCATAATTTCTATGTCCAGTTACATAGCGGTTATTCAAATAGTCCAGTTATTTAAGTCTATAAAACTCTGAAGAACTGCAAACTAACTAAACATAGAAGTAGAAAATGAAGACAAGTTCGAAAACGTTTAATATGCAATTGTTAATTAACAAACAGCAATCAAAACATTCTCGATCAAATCGATCAAGTATACAATTAGGTAACTAAACCAGTTACAATGTCGTCATTGTGAAATACGAAAAATCACATGTGAGGGGCCAGATAGAAAAACAATATATTGTTCGACTCATAGACCCCAGGGGTTTTCCAACTAATAAAAATGTTTGTTTAGAAATTTGGATAAATAAACATGGATAAAATTCGTGTACGCAATTAACACCAAAGTGCCAGGGGAAGTACAACGGAATATTGGATCTATTCCGGTATTGGTACCGGCCTTCGAAAATCTGAACTGTTTGCTCATATAACCAGTGTTATAAACAGGCTGTATAATATATGCACTTAATTCAAACAACTTTAAATTAAAAATGTAATCAAAGCTTTAGCTAATTTCTCTGCTTTCAAATTTATCAGAAATCTGTTTATTTATGCAAACCTGCCCCCAAACAAATATTAACATATTGAAGCCTGGCATAAATGTTTCATACAATTAACCGGTTTGAAACCCATTTTTTTCATTCCTTTTTTTGCATAATTTATTTTGCCAAATTAATTTGTATACCCTCAATTTATTGATAATGGGTAAAAAGGTATAATGATTTTGTGCAAATCTATGGGTCATGCAGAAGGAAGTATATCCGACTCCATAAAGACATATATTTTTATGTGTATATGTGTGAATTTGTGTATGTATGCACATATGAATGCAAGGGGGTTTAAATGTTTGTAACGACAGATCGCAGGGTTCAGAGTATCGCGTAGTCGGGCGCTCCCAACTAGAGCCTTCTCACTTGTTAATGGCTTGTTTTGTTATTTTATATAAGTATGCATAATTTTATTCGTTATTTTTTCTGCGATTTCAGTTTGGTTGACTTATTGGTTCCACATATGATTAATAATACTAATTATAATAAAATATTGTTTTGAAACTGCGTTGTTGACAAAATATATATTTTTGATCATTTTTTTGCATATATAATATAATTATTTTCTAGAGTTGATATACGTATACATTAACACGGGTTATGTTTTAAGCTTTTATTAATCCTAATATTTTAGATAAGTGCGTGTGTTTTTTTTTAATTTCCTCTTTTCCCCTACAGTTTTCTTTGCATAAAATTATGTTATTTTGAATTTCCATTGTTGTCAGTTTTTTATTTCAGCTCGTTTTGTATCGTGATCAAAAAGTATTTATCTACTTCTATGTTTGGATTTTGCTTTCTTACAACTGTATTGATTTTGAAAATATTAAAGGGCATAATTTAAAAGCTCAAGAAGATGGCAACACCTTGTTTACGTACTTTGTTTTTAAATTCAATTTGAAGTGAAATAATCATAAATGTAATATACAATTCCTCTGCATATTCATATTAAATGGATGGAGTAAATAAATGTAAAATTAAATTGAAAGCGTGGTCGGAGCTATTTACAAATTATGTATGCTCACATAATGAACTCCATTTAATTGAAAATATTTTCGTATGAAATGCAATCAAATTCAAATATTATTTCCCATTAATATACCCATATACCAAAATGCTAACTAGCTAACGTCATGTTAATTATGTAAGCCCCAACAACAGCGGCCAAAAATCTGTGACACCACATTTAGGGCCAACGCATAATTTTGCATTTGTGTACTACCGTTTATTGTTATTGGCTATTAGTGAGTCTCCGGTTGCCAAATTAAATTATTCGCCTAGTTGGCATCGGTGCCCACTTTTCAATTATTCGGGGCTCGGTTAACGAACAAACGCAACATCAAACGACAAACGCGTTATGCGATATATTTTGAATTATTTAATTTTAATTAATATTCTCATATATTGACCACAGGCACGCTTAAAACAATTACATACTTTTAGGCAGCGCCAAAATATTAAGCGTTTGTGTTCTGAAACTCAGTTCCAACATAAATTTGATTTAGTGATCAATAACAATATATGTATATGGCATTAAAATTATTTTTAAAAGCTGAAATATTTATATGCATACAAATATTTTATATGATTATATATAAAATATTTATATATAACAAAAACAGGTTTTAAATATTCGCATTCAATAATATTTTAATAGGTTTTTAATATTGAGAAGTCATGAAAAATGTCTCCTTATTTACTACATTTAAGTTCCGTAAAAAAAATACAATTTTACATTGCATACTTTTAGGTATGTAGGCAAAAAATGTACATTGGACCTTACTACTTAAATTCTATAATTTAAAAACTATGTAAAATATTAGAGAAATCATAATTTTTTATTTATTTTATATGCGGTATATCTAATTAAATGAATCATAAACTTTTTTATAAAATTAAATTTTTTATATTCTATAAAATATATGCCGTCTTAAGTATCAAAGTTACACATGTAGAAAAATAAATCTATATTCACGCCTATTTCGAGCCGGAAGCTATCAACACAGCTCAAAAACTTTACCAAATAAAAGAAATTTCGCATGTGCATTTACATTTATTTTATTGCCTAGCATAAATTGCGGCAAACAAGGGATCGCAATATTGTCAATTCGACAACGATACAAAGTCCAACAGTGGCAACAGCAATTGTTGCCATCATACAAATGGAAAAAGCAGCAGCAACAGCAACAAGCGGCAGCAGCAGTCGACACTATGGCAAACCGCCAGCAGGAGTAACAGGAACACCAGTAGCTGTTAGCCTACACCAGGGTGAGCTCATGGCTCCTGCTTTTGTCCCCCTGTCCCTCCTTGAACCCGCGCGTGCACTTCCGCTTTATGTTGTAAAGTGCACCACAGGGGTTCATTGTCCTTGTGCAAATTGGTCTGAGTTTATTGCCAATGGTTGTTTGCAGCAGACGTTGTTCGACCAACAGCTGCCATCTGCCTCCCTCCCCCTCTCTCTCTCTCTCTCTCTCTCTCTCTCTCGCTCTCTTTCTATCCTTATCTATATCTATCTCTTCCTACCGCTCAATGGGATGCGCTTCTGTCTTCTGGTCGCCGCCGTTTGGCTGTGGCAATAAAACTGCACTTTGAGGCTGAACAAAGTTTGCTTAAGATTTCAATTTGTTGCTGAAGCAGCCGCCGCATTGTGTGCAACAATTTGCAATAGTGAAATTGCTCCCAACGTGGCAACTTTGCCTCCTAATGATAAATGTTTGCTAAATGCCACAGACTGCAATTGAGTCGTGGCTTCGCGCTACGCCATTACCAGGATTTATTCGTCCAACTATGTTATCAATGTTTTGAGTTCGTTAAACTACGCGCACAGCTCTCTAATAGGCCCATTAATTTCTGCTTAAGTTTCCCAGCTTAAAATTTCTACGAACTATAAATATGACCGCTAAAATGTGTTAAGGAGAAATATAACTTTTTCAAGAACTTACCTAACGAAATTAAAGATCAATTTACAATTATATAAAATGCTAGTCAGAAATTTCGTAACACTCTGCTGAATACCGAATTGCATTAACCCGCCTCCGTTCTCCACTACTTACCAATTAATTGTTGAATTATTTAATCAATTAATTGTTCAATCAATAAATAATTTTTTCCACATATTTGACTTTGAGATACCTCGTAAAAGGTTCCAAAGTAAAACATATAAAGCATATATTATAATAATAATAATTATGATTTCTAATATTATATTATTATGAGTATGAGTATGGTATAATGGAAGGAAGCATCTCCGACCCTTTAAGAACATATTTTCTCCATACTTAAAATGGTGTTGGATACAGAACTTTATTCAATTTTCAGAGAAATAAATAAAAACGACTTTATTTAGTTACAGGTGTATTCCCTAATATGGACCAGTAATTCAGTCGGAATTACCTTTCTCAGGCTATTGAATGCATTTAACCGACTTTATTATACCATACCTTTGGATCGGCACAGGGTATAAAAATGTGCATGACTCTTTCTATCCAATACACATAACCTAACTAATTGTTGATCTAAGCACATTGCACAATCAAATTGTACAACAGTTAATAAAAAAGATATTGTTTTATTATAAAACTAAAAATTTATTTGAGATGTCTGAGTGACTTGGAAATACTCTTTTGTTATGTAGTTGAGGCAAATGGGGAAGCTGAGGTAATTGATTTAACGTCCGTAGCTGCCCGCAGAGGCTGTGGCTGAAGCCGATGCTGAGGAACTGGCACCTCCTTTACCGTAGCCGCCACCTCCGTAGCCACCACCTCCGTGGCCACCGCCGATGCCACCACCTCCAAAACCGCCGCCGCCGCCTCCGCCATGTTTGCCACCGCCTCCGTAGCCGCCGCCTCCATGTTTGCCGCCTCCAATTCCGATTCCGAGACCACCGCCAAGTAGACCGCCACCAAGTAGGCCGCCGCCACCGTGACCACCTCCTGCACCGCCTCCACCAAATCCAGAACCACCACCGAAGCCGCCTCCTCCACTGCCACCGCCTAATGAGCCTCCACTGAAGCCACCGGCTGATCCGCCACTGAAGCCGCCGCCTCCATAGCCGCCACCAGCTGATCCGCCACCAAAACCACCGCCTCTATGGCCACCGCCTCCGTGGCCACCGCCAGCTGAGCCACCACCGAAGCCGCCACCACCGAAGCCGCCGCCTCCATGGCCACCTCCTGCTGATCCACCAGCGAAACCACCGGCTTCGTTACCACCGCCAGCTGAGCCTCCGGCAAAACCACCGCCAGCTGAGCCTCCGGCAAAACCACCGCCTGCTGATCCACCTCCAAAGCCACCGCCTCCATGGCCACCACCGGCTGATCCACCACCGAAGCCGCCGCCCTCAAGACCACCAGCTGATCCTCCACCGAAGCCGCCGCCTCCATGTCCACCACCAGCTGATCCTCCACCGAAGCCGCCGCCTCCATGGCCACCTCCTAATCCTCCGCCGGCACCAAATCCAGGACCTCCACCTCCAATGCTACTGCCGCCTCCGTGTCCTGAGCCAACGCTTGCACTGGAACCTGCTGACGATGATGCTCCACCATCAGCGCCACCGCCGCCGAAGGGACCACCACCTCCACCTCCACCTCCAAGGCCCAGTCCAAGACCTCCACCGCCTCCACCATGCTTGCCACCGCCTAGACCCAGGCCGCCGCCTAGTCCAAGTCCCAAGCCACCTGATCCGCCAAGGCCAAGACCACCGCCACCGTCGCCGCCGCCGCCGCCGCCAAATTTACCGCCTGAATCGGCGCTGGAACTAGCCGAAGCGGAAGCCGAGGCCGAGGAGGCGGCACCACCACCACCGGCTCCATATCCAGCGGAGGCCAACGCAACGCAAACACTCAGCACAATAAACAATCTCATCTGAACTTTTGACTGCCAGTAACTGACTTCAGCTCCTAGAGAACGCTCAGCTTTTATAAGATGCCGAAGCATTGCGAAAAAACGAATTACAACAAAGTGCAAAAAACCCAAAACTAAAAAATAAAACAAAACAGAAATAAATTGAATAGAAAATAAAATACAATCACAACAAACTGGGAACCGAGCTGCGTTTAACAAGCAAATGCAAAACTCTAGTCACGTTCTGAAAACCGGGATCGATGTCGGGTCAGACAGAGCAAAACTCTGATAATTAACCCACGGAGAGAGACAATAACAATAACAATAACTACAACAACAAGATCGGGCAATAAACAATAATATGGCATTTATCATCATTTAAATATTATACAGTGTCTACGATTCTTTCGAAATTTACTCTAACCCAACGATATAAATACAAATAAATACAGATCCCAAACGAAGTCAGCCATCCGAGAACGATTATAATCGTAATAATTATAATGAAAAAAAATAAAATTAAAAAATATAGTTTAATCGATCTTGAATAGATATTTACAAATTTAACAAAACTGCTTTACTGCTATAAACAATATATAGAAAATACCAGATGAGAAAAAAATAAAATTAGAAATTCTCAAAAAAAACAAATCCATATAATCATGTATTTATTCAATTGTTATACGCTCAGAGCATTCGAAATTCGACCATTAACTGTTTTCTTTTGTTTCTTTATCTCATCATCGATTTTGTTTATATAAATCAACCTTTCGACGTCATTAAGATCGGAAATAGCTTTGCTGATTTTTGTCTTGGCTTTGCGAGATAACAATTTTAATTGAACAGTACTTAGTACTCGATGATTATGAAAGTAAGTGACCCTACGGTGTCTATTAGAAAAGATTAAAAAGCGTTTAAGGTTAACACACAAACTGGTAAATAAATACTATATTTATTTATTGTAAAGATTAAGAGCTTATTTTACAGCGTTTTAAACCAGATTAGATTCATTTAGTAATTATATTTAATAATATACGAAACACTTTTTATTTAAATTTTATTTAAATTTTTTTAAATATTGGTTAATTCTTTGTTTCCCTGGTATTTAATATTAGCTTGCTTTCAGTTTTAAGACTTATCCATTTCCCCACACACAACCTGAGGTTCGGCACTTTTCGAGAATAGTAGATTTTTGTGCTCGTGAAAACTCAGTTTTTACGCCTTGTACACAGCTTTTTACTTAGTTGGATGGCCGGGTAAACTGAAATGCAAATGTCAAGAGCTCGTGGCCTGAAAGTATAAGCAGTCCTAGGAAGTCACTCCCAGTACAACAACCACAACAGCAGCAGCAGCAGCAGCAGCAGCAGCAACAACAGCCAGAACATCAACAGCAACGGCAGCTGTTGAGAAAATGGCATGTGCATAAGAAAATATAAATTTCCCTCAAGGAAATCTGCTTAGAAATGCATGTACTTGTTGTTGCCACTGCTGATGCTGCTTGGAAAATCTGCTACAGTTTCTGGGCCAAGTCATTGTCAGCCAAAAGAAACAACTCTTGACTTCCGTTTCCGGTCGAACCGGAGCTCAACACCCCC